>MPDP01000092.1:0-101295 GCA_030869315.1 Colletotrichum cuscutae
AACTTTTTATTATATACTAATTAGTATACTAATACTAGTCTAGTATAGTATTAGTCCAGGCCGTACTAAACTAGCCTAGTATTAGTCCAGGCCGTACTAGACTAGACTAGACTAATTTCCAACCCTGGCTGCAGGGCTCGGCCGCTCGTGTTGTGTTTACGAATCCATGCCGCAATTACGACGAATGCCAGCGTCGCATCCCTTCCTTGGAGCTATCAAGCCTTTAAACTCACATCTCTCCCTTGGCATCCTTTTTCCTCTTCGATTGGTGAGCATGTCTCGGCGCATTCGAGAAGCAGCGCCTCGCCCACATTGCGCTGCAACAGGCCAACAGCTCTCAATGATCATAGCCGAGTCAGGACAGATTTCGCCTTGACGCCTCAGCTAGTGGAGTCGCCCACCCCACCTCATGCTACACGTCGTCCAATGCCGCGGCAGAAATCCCCATCTCGTGACTAGGAAAGCTGGGGTGGAGGAGCAGTAGTAGGGAAAGTCGCCCCTCTGTGCAAAGCCACATTGATTTCCAGGAAAATCGTCAATTGAGCCACCCACGCTGGGGGCCTTGAGAGGGGAATGCCTTTGTGCCATGGGCCCGGCGGAGAGGATCCTCAAATCGCTCAACATGCGACGTGACGTACGTGTTCACCTCCTCTCCTTTCAAACAACCGCGTCCGGCCCACGATCCATCATCCCAAGCCTCTGCTGTGTATGGAGTAGGGGGCAACGTAGGCAGTCACAGTTCCAGAACGCTTGACGACGCCGATAAGTGGGGGTCACAGAACCAACGTGACATGCCACCTCTAAGTACCTTGTTATCGAAGAAAGTTAATTCTTTCTGAGTCACAAGTACAAGAATACAGTTTTGATAAAACAGTAGACATGCCACCTCAAACTTGAAGAAAACCCACACTCCACATCCCGGGACTGCCCGGCGTCGAATTTCGGCCGTGGTCATTTTTGCCATTCGGCTTCTCATGCTGCTACCCAGCATACCAGCCTGCAACTAGTCTCGCAAGCCTGTAGGTAGTGGGCAGTGACAGGTTCCTTCAGTTCCATCTTTGGTTTTCTTCCCTAATGTCGAGCCGTGATCTCTCACCGTGTCCGTTGGATCCCTCCGTCGGTTATCACCTCTGGAAGGGGTAGCCCGGTCCTCCCCACCCTTCCGTGCTAAGATCCGAATAAACCCCGGCCCGAGATCCGCACCACGCCACACGGACTCCCGCTCCGTCCGTCCCATCCCACGGATACACTCGAACTTTCAACGACCAAAGGCAAACAGCAGATCATCCGAAACTTCCAGCCAGGCATCTCATCTTCTCCCTCCTGCGTGGTTCCTGTGCAAAGATGCCAGGAGTGCACTCCCGCCGTGGAGCAATGCGAGATCATTTACGCATAGTCGACGCGTATCAAGGCAGGATAAAGTTCTGGAATGGACGGAACATACCAAGCGAATCCTCTCACCCGTGATTGAATAAACAACACCCGCCCTCTTCCCATCCAGCTTCGGCACACAGGATAGAACGGAAGGAAAAGTGAATATGCATAATTGGCAAGGCAGGATCGGCAGTCCAGAACAGGGACAAGAATGATACGGATGACATGCCGAGTTTATCTACGACGTTTACCCGAGGTGCTTTGCTCAAGTGTACCGGTATCGTCCCAATCCAAAGCCACAAGTACCTCGAATACTTTCTCGCGAACACGAAAGCATGCAAATACCAAGTATCGTCACACGTCCATCTCCCTTCTCTCATCACCCCTGCTCGGTTCGTCAGAACGATCTGATACTATAAGCCAAGGCGGGCTTTACTCGCTAAATGGCGGGCGCGTACATGGCAAACCACCGCGCCGCCTAACACCTTAGTACCTTACCTTGCCGGTCAGATTGGAACCGCCGAGACATCATCCACTTTCCGACTCCTCGGCTCCGGTGGAACTTAGCTCTCCACCACCGACCATCACTGTTGAATCCCCGTCCTGCCTCTCTACACCCTCCGGGGAATCCGGCAAGCTGCCGGTACCAGACTCCATCAACGCTCCACGTCAATGTCAATTTCACGAACCTCTACCCAAATTTACGAGATGACCATAGCAGCATCCGATCCATCACTTCTCCTTCAACCTCCCTCCTGTGTCATAGTCACCTAGCATAAAGTTCAACAGTCTTTGCAAAAAAAAAGGAGCTTGAAAGCGTTTTGTTTTTATTTCTTTTGTGATCGTCTTTGTTCTTGCCACCCATACTATGAAGTCTTTCTCGTTAAAATTTGGTCGTTATCATCATCATGAGCGTCGCAGAGGCGTCCGCATATAAGATAGGAAAAAGGCGTAGGATCATGAGAAATTCATCATCATCCTCCTCCTCCTCCTCCTCCCCCTTCTCTCTCGCCTATTCTTCTCGCACCAACAGTCTTATCAGCCTCGTTGCCTTCAAACGTCTCTCGTCATGTTATCTTGGTTCTGCCAGTCTTTCATCATATCCATCGTGCTCTCAGCTTGGCCAAAAGGCCCTCATCCAGTCTCGTCAGATCCTCCCAAAAAGTCGTACGAAAAGCGTAATAATCGTAAATGAACCCCCTTGAAAAAGGAATCAAGATGTAATTCGAGATGCTGAACCTCTCCCAGGCACCATCAATTTCGTCGGAGATGCAGGAGAAAGAAGAAGAAGAAAAAAAAAAAAACGTATGCTTCGCTTTTGAGGCAATGCGTAAGGGGACGTGGCTCTTCTGGCCGTCTTTAAGCCATCCTCCCACCCCAAATGACCCCCTGATTTTTGTCTCGAAAACAAGAGCAGAGAATGAAGAAAAAACCAAAATGCCGAGTCCACGTCTCAAGCTCATGTGAGTCTAACCGCCCCATCATCGTCATATGTTCCAATCTGTGTGGTAATTCGTCATTTTCGAGCAAGCAATGAAGGAAGAATGTGGTTCCAGCTTAGTCGAGGGCGTACCCTGAGCAGGAGGAACAAAATGCGCAATGCAGAAGGAATTGTCAAGAAGGAAAGATGGTCGGTCGGCCAGAGTCGCCTCCGGTTGTTGATCCGTTCGGATAAATGAAGGACAGCCCCTGACTGGTACTGTACAATCCCAGCCAAGCGCGCGGTCATCAAAAAGTCTTGAAAGTAAAGAGAGAAAAAAAGTCGAATCCGAGAATAGGCGACGAGAGAAGAAACGCATTTTGTCCGAAATTCGAAGGAGACCGGCCGGAAGAGTTATGAAGTGCAGAAATCAGATGTGCCGCGCGGAAACCATGATTCTAGTTCATTAAGTCGTGAAGAGTCGTCGCAGTTGGAAAATATGCGTCGCTTTTTGCCCATTTTGTTTTCTCCCCCAACATCTCTCTTTGACCCTGTGACCTCCCAGAGCAGCCGTCTGGAGGCGTCGTCTTCTATCATAGGCTCAATCAGCTGCGAAGCTGTTCCACCTTATAATAGTCGTCGTCTCGAATCCCTGCCGCCACGTAACGCAGGGATTCAGGCTACCTGCCTATCTTTAGTCGAAAGAGGCCGTAGAGCTGCTGCTCGAATGGTGACCAGATCGACGGTGGCTGTCTCGCGAGCTGTGACTGGATGATGTGTGGCGGCTCTTCTTGGAGCGGCGAGCAGGCTCAGTGGCCGGAAGCCCCTGAACGATGCCATTGCGAGCCAGCATGCCGCCGTTGACGGAGAAGTTGCGGCACACCATGAAGGCACGCATGGCGGCGTTTTCCTGGGCCAACGAGTCGGATTGATACGCGAGATCCGTCTGGTACTCGCGTCCGTTGACCAGAACCAAGCAGGTGTAGCCGCTGTGATCGCGGTAACACTCGTAAGAAGGGTCGTTCCATCCTCGTCGCCGGCAAAGACCTAGATTGGATCGGTTAGCCCCAGATCTTCTTCTGCAAGTCATTCTGAGCCAGTCTTGATGGCACAGCTGAGGGAGAACAGCGGATACACGCCTCTCAACGACGTTATGTCATCTGTATCCGAGCCCAATCCACTCTCACAGACTTTTTCCCCCTTGCGAACCCTGCATGCCGTTCCTGAAGAGAGCCGCAGCGAGAAGCTGACGTCGATCCCTGGACATAATGCCACGTCCCGACTCGTTGAGAGTCACCACGAAACGGGAGACGCATGTCATTCCCGCCATTGACAGAATGCAGGGGTAGGGCACACGATCTGACCCAGTTCCCCAGGTCATCATGGACAGCCCCACTTATACGGACAATGGCGATGACGAGGTTCAGGGAAGCATTGGGCTCCAACAATCCATCTACAAAACTCAATTGATGACTTACTCTCGAGGTACTGCATGTAGAAGCCGCCCATGTTGGCAGTTATTCCCAATGGGTCGATTAAGAGAAGCGGTGGTGGTTCTGAGATGCAGGTCCAGATCCAGGCGGGGGAGACGGGAAAGACCGTAGCAGGGGAGAGAAGTTGTCTCAGAGCAAGAAGGAAGAAAAAGTGAAGCAATGCGACGAGGGTTGATTCCTATCCAGACAAGGGGACCAAAGATGCGGACGCCGTGAGATGCAATCGAGCCCAACGGTGAGGCGAGCAGAGAGATCTGTGGTCGGGGATGTGATGGGATGGGATGGGCTGGGCTGAGCTGGCACGCACTCTACGCACCACGCGCCAAAGCAATGCTGGGAGGGTCGTATGTAAGGCGTAGGGCAGAAATCCGGGGCGTGGTCGAGGGTAGGCAAGTATGTAAGGTATGAGTTGTTCAACGAGATGTAAGGTAGGAGAAAGTGAGCTGGAATCGGCTAAGGTTCTCGATGTTTTCGTGGTTCCCAGGTTGGAGAAGTAAAAGCCTGAAGAGGTATGGGGGGACAAGATGAAGAAAGTCGGTGGAAGGGGTGTTGATGTGTTGTTACTTGTGCGTGTGTGCGTGTACGGAGTATTGAAGGTGGTGTGTGTGGGTGGGTGGTGTTGTAAGTTAAGCTACGTATCCAGGGCTTCCGTCTCTCGGGTTGCAGGAAAGCATCTGAGCCATGAACGGAGAGACATGTGTCTGCTTTATTGCAGAAAAAAAAAGAGGTGCCTTTCTCTTTTTTTTTTTTTTTCTCTCTCTCGTGCTTCTGGGCTTGTCAACGGAACTAGTGCGGGGGCAAGGGGGAGGGGTGGAGGGGGTGGTGGTGGTGGTCAAGCAACAACAAGTCCAAGTCCAAGTTCAAGTCCAGGTCCAGGTCCAGCATCAACTTGGTAAAGGTACTTGGACATAACATCGACACTATCCGTAGCAGTATGTGGTATTGAGGAGCTTCGGCGGCAACGGCAGCGGCAGGAAAAGGAAATGAGGGACCAAGCAAGAAAGAGGGGAATGGAGCTGTGTACCTCACTACCTTGGCTAGGAGGAGGAGAAGACAGACGAACGAGGAAAAGGTCAACAAGCAAGCGACATACAGGGCGTTTCTGTCCGTCTGTTCGGTCAGTCTGCTGCATCTCTGGACTCTGGGCAGGGACGTGAACATGGAAAGCCAGACGCCGAACCGACAGGGGGAGAGAGCAAGAGAGGAAGAAAAAAACGGGCACTGCGGAAAGAAGTGCACAATGACAATGGGGGCGCTTCTCTCAATGTCCCCTTCTTTTTTTTTTCCCTCTCTCTCTCTCTCTCTCTTAATTCTTTTTGGTTCGAGATGCAAGCGGCGATGCGGCTCTCGAAAGAGTGTGACCCATGCTTTGCTGCGTTGGCTCGCCTCGTTGCCAGTTGATAAAAACCGCTGGAGACTAGACAGCTCCACAACGACACACTGAAGAGGGGGGGAGGGGGGTACCAGCATCATCGCTGGGCAAGGGCCCCAGGGCCAGGGATGGGCGGACGAAGATCTGTCTCTCTGCTGCTGAGACTTGGAGGGAAAGGTCCCCTGCTCGTCCATTAGTCTCCCACTCTCTCCAGTCTTGCTGGCCCAGTCCCCTGGTCGCTCATCTCGAGGCCCGGTCGTTCGTTGGAGAGTCCGATCTGTAGCAGATGAGTATCGAGGCCTGGACTGGAGAATCGACGAGGTATCTCGATAACGTTGCCCCGTACGGGACTTGACCGCAAGGTCCGACATGCTTCGGTCTTCAGATATGTAGGAGGAGCCACAGAGCTTGTCGCTGCTCGTGGCGCTTGACGGTCCCGTTCAAGCTTCTCCTTCTAGGGCACTTCGACTTTTCGAAATGTGATCTGTGCTGCCGCCGGTCGTGCCGCCGAACATCGACCGACTTACACTTTATTCTGTTTTGGGCCCAGCTTGTGGTTTGCCCACGACATCATCGTCACAAGCAAAGGCGCGCGCCTCTGGTACATACGTACATGGCCGAAACTTTGGACGAAGTCTCTCCGACCATGTGGCCCGCCGGGTCGCATAGCGGGCTGCCTTAGCTTCTCTGGGGCTACAGCAGAAATGTCGAGGGCGAATTGTGAGACGAAAAGGACTGAGAGAAAAACAAAAAAGAGGAAGAGACTGACGAGGGCTGCAAATCTGCAAAGCCGGTGGCAAAATGGAACCATACGGACATGTAGGACCCCAATCTGGCGAGGCGAGCTGGTCCTCCTCCGGCGGCGCACAAGAGGTCTGGTACGTTGCTGTTACTTGATCGAAGAATCTGCCAAGTAACTCTCGTCGAAGAGTTTACTTGACGTGCGGGATACGCTGGTCCCGAGTCCGGGCTTCCATGGCCTTTGATTGAATTGTTTCGGGCTGGCGGCGAGTCAAAACGCCAGAGCATGCTTATTTGCTTTTCTGGCTCCTCCGAAGAGGGATGTGCCTAGTAGTGTATAGGAATGCCCTATCCAGTGACCGTGGAGAAGAGAGAAAGAGACAAAGGATGACTGATGCGAAATCGATGCCCTAAATTTTTCGTGTTAGCGGCGACTACTGCACCTGTAATCAACTATCGAGTAAAGGGCCGGTTCGCACTTGTGGACAATTCCTCAGCAACCTGTCAGACCGTAGACGTGCCGTCTTTGTCGGCTCCATGGTACCGTTGCTGTCATTGTCACCGTCGCTGGTGTTGTCCAATGTTTCCACCGCTCATTGTTGGTCGTTTTGTCACAGGCCGAGCGCCAATATGTTGTTGTTGAGATATGCCATCCATCGTCATGTATGTACGTATGAGGCCATGTACATTGCTCGCTACTTTAGGCTTGCGTGCATTTGTTGACTGCGGTCAACGAGCGTCTCTGCGGGGGCAGCAGGACGCATGCGGTGGGTTCGGACTCGGAGTTGAGCAGAAGAGGACCCCCCAAACCAAGCCAAACGTCGAGATTGAATTCACCATGCCACCCATGACCCATCCTGCTGCTGCTTGCTGCTCGCTTGTGTTGCGGGACCCGAGGTTGGGGGATTGGAACCATGAAGAAGAGGAGGTATCCGTACGATGTAAAGCGTCTCCGGCAACTTGGAAGGTGACATTGTGATACCAAGAGAGAAGGACGATGAACCTAGAAGTCGAAGAATTGGCGTTCGTCTGTGCCATGTCAGGCAAGGCCTGGCCGTGCGCTTCGATGCTAGCTGGGACAGGGTGAGGACAGCGCCAGGCGCCGGGGCCCACGTTTGGGATCATCGGTGGCTCCCAATGATGTGCAGCGATGGCGGGCGATTCGCACGGCATCATCAAAGTCAAAACCGCCTGTCGGCCAAAGTCGTCTCGTAGGCTAGCAATTGTATCCAGTCAGAGACGGCCAAAATCGAAATCCTTCTCCAATAGCTCAGCGAATCACCGGCATAGAAAATGGATACCCCCCCCCCCCCCCCCCGGGGGAGCGAGAATGTAGTTATACTCCGGTACAGATACAGACTGGGCTCGTTGCGGTGACGGATCAAGGTACCGCCCTAGAGCGGCAAATCAGCGCTTGCTGGGCTACCGGCCGTTCGTTGGCTCAGAGTGCGAGCCAGGGTGCCGCCTAAAATAGAGACCCCCGGAGCGATGAGCGACGAAGGATAGACGAGAGCGAGCGAGCGGTAGTCGACGGCGAGACGCTGGATCTCTAAGGTTGTTCATGGTGCGGCGGCTGCAACTCCCAGGGTTCTGCCATTACTGATTTTCAAATCCCATGAATGATGGGGGGCGACGGCCGCCAGGGAATAAGGTGAAGTCGGTGGCACCTGGTGACCGAACGGCGGGCCTCCGTTCGAGGTTCAAGGGCCCCCGGCAGGCGGCATCGTCCCCCGCGGGCAGGATTGCAAGGTCGGTGAAGAGGTCATCTCTCAAGTCTTGTCACCGTGAGCTAAGAGGGTAGCAGACGACGTGCATGAACACTCTGAACGCCGAGAGATGGCTTTGAGAGTGGGTTCGACGGGGGCGGCGAGATCCATCAACATGGAATAGCTTCCCCCTCTCTGATTTTGAGAACCCGAGCCAATGTTGCTTCCTCACGTCGGAGTGGGATGAGTAGCATGGAATCGATAGGGAGGGGGTGCGCTGTAATCGGCTCCGCGGGCAAATTATATCTCGCTTCTCCATATGCAAGAAGCATGTCCCTCTGTCCACTTCCCCTCTCTCTGGTATATTGCGAGAGTTACAGTGTTCGCCGCAGACTACCTAGATCGAAAAAGGACCCTCTCTCCTGCTGTAAGGTGAGGCAAAAGTTAAATAACTAAAGCGATGATGGCGGCGAGTGTGGAGGGGCAGGATAAGAGGAGGAGGGGGAGAAGAAAAAATAAAGCCACGCGAATGCAGACCGTTAGATGGCCGAAAACGAACAACGACGGCGACACCACCGAGAGGGGTGTGAGGACGGTGAATACCTAGGTCTGTATGCATTGAAAAGGCCGTGAATGCGTGGTGAGGTCAGGTAAGGTCAGGTACCTCCGATGGAGGGGGACAGGAGGCTATCGGAGGGTTCGAACAAGACGTTGGAGTGGTTGATATTGTGTATTCTGTGTCGTGCTGTTGTTCCGTAGTTGGTGGATGGTGGGCGTGGGGAAACGAGACGAACGTGACCTCGGTTGTTGTCGAGTATCCGCCGTACGAGGTGAGCGGTAATTACAAGTTGTTGTAGCCGTCGTCGATGTCGATGTCCCCATCGTCTCCATTTCGTATGTTGTTGGTTGTCGGAAGAGGAGGCGGACGACGTGGTGGTGCAGAGGAGGAGACGAAGAAACATGGGTACTTGCACAATCACGTAAGTTCAGTACGTATCTTGGGTACTCGCAGTGGGAAAGAGCAATCTGGAGGCAGTAAGGTACCTACCTAGGTAAGGTACCTGAGAGAGAATCAGTACGTACTCCGCACCACGGACATGACATGACGGGTACGGATACCTTGGACGTGGGTTGGTGATGTGGGTGCCGGTGCATCAGTACGGATCCATGGAGACCTTTGGCAGCAGCAGCAATAACATGTAGTAGCAGCAAGCAGACATACCCACAACAAGTAAGGACCACCAGCAGCAGCAGCAGCAGCAGCAGGCAGGCAGGCAGACGCAGCGCAACGGCTGGCTGGTGCAAGCGGGCGCGCGCGAAAACGCACAAGTTGCAACTAGGCCGGGCCAAAGCAAGCGCAGGCCCTTGGGACGCAGACCACACCATGCAATGATGAGCTGGCAGTGCCGCTCGACGGTGTTGCTTTGATGAACCTGGAAGGTAATCCAAGGGAAATCAGGAAACCAAGCCCGGCGAGACCTCGATCCAAAAAGGCAGGGTGTTCTCTCTTGACATGCAATGCACTGGCCTTTTTTCTGCTTTCCACACCCCTCGCCCATCTTTGCCGCCTCTCTCTCTCTCTCTCTCTCTCTCTCTCTCTCTCTCTCTCTCTCTCTCTCTTCATGTGTGTGTGTGTGCATGTATGCGTATGTGCGAATGTGTGTGTCTCTCTCTCAGTAACCCACCCTGATATCTCAGGTATTTGTGCCTCTGCCTTGAGTCTTGTAAGCCAATTGGTAAATACACCCTTCGTAAAGGCTAGGAAATCGAAGTGTGAGAGAGGCAGGTACTGTGGTACTTGGCCGTTCGCAACCGCGATCTGTCAATGCAGGTGAGAAAAGCAGAGTCAGATAAGGTCATGCGCGCAGAGGTCGAGCCACGGCAAGATTGCCGCGGGCCAACTCTTTTCTTGTTATTGATGACTTGTCGTTAAGGTAGCTCGTAGCTCGTAGCTCGTCGTTGCTGCTGCTACGGAGTAGTGGTACTGCTGCTTGGTTCTCCACGAAGCATGGGGAGCCGTCAAGAAGATGAGAAGCAAAGAGGAGGTTGGCGGCGTGCAGCTTGCAGCTTGCCGCAAGGGGTCGTGTCAGTCAGCGAATCGCCCGTGGCTTCCTTCCCGAATCAATCTCGAAGCACCGTGGAAGGCGCCAACGATGTCATTCACTCACTTCTCTCACCAATGACTTTTACACTCAATCATGCATTCGCTCACCCTCATTCACATCCGTTACTCTCACTCACTCGCCGTGTCACTCGTCTCATCTACCTCATCTACAAAGCCACTCACAACCATCGCTCGATTGCGGCAGGCATCTCACCACCTCACCTAGTTCAACCTGAGCAGGTGATGCCGCCCAGCGCCGATTGCCTTACCTCCATGGTCTTTCCCTGAGAAAGTCTCACCAAGCTACTGCAGAGTAGAGCAAAAAGGGTGCTGCTAACTGGTGCTGCTACCAAAGAAAAAGCCAAACGTCTCTTGCCCGACCTGACAGAGCTAGCTCTTAGTCTCTTAGCGCTCGCCGTAGAAGCCGTCCTCAAATGTGATTTGTCAATTGACCTCTTTCTGGAACCCTGTCATCTGGATCAATTATCAATCCCAGCTTTTCCCTCTCTCTTACTTCTTTCACTCTCCACACTTTGCTCCACTCCAGCGGCCGGCTCTCACGAAGCGGGGACGATGGAGGGGCGTCCGCATGTCTGTTGGCGTGACCTGACTTTTTTGATAGACGGTAGGCCCTATCCCAAAAGCCGATGGGACTCTTTTCGTCTCATGTATTTTGGCCATGACACATTACTTTGGCTGACATCGAATGAGAGATGGGATAAATGAACGGACTATGTATGTACACCTCCTAGGGATCCTGTCTATACCCGCCTGCCTCACCAAAATCATCTGATTTGAACTCTTCGCTTGCCAAGCGAGTGGGCATCGGAAGACCCCTAGTTAACCAAGATTCCGTGTGCCAACGACGGACCCTTTCTGTGTAGGCTCTGTATTCGTAGTGATACCAAAGTGGAGATATCCTCACTACGTCCGGAACTGCTTCCGAGACAGAGCTCTCTTGAGCACTTATTGTTATTATTATCCAAGTCTCTCTCCAGCCCTGCCTTGGCCTAAGAGACGACTCCGCCGAGCTTCATTTGTCTTACAATAAATCCCCGGTTTAACGCGGCTAGACAGAAATCATAGAAGTGATACGATGACCGTGCCGAGGTGTCTCTCACCGTCAATCTCTACATACAGTCTCTTGTCTCGCCAGACACATCTTGTAGTACAGAAAGAAGCCAGCTGTGGAACGAAACCAGTGCGTGTCCTCCCAAAGCCAGCATCCATAGCCCGGGGCTTTTTGTGAACCATGGCCTGCGGGATCCGGTGGCTCGGGAATACAAGTTTGTGATTACGCTGGCGTCCCCCTTGTGTGCCATGTACTGTAATCTGTATTTGTACCCCGTCTTGGAGCTGAGCCGGCAGGGTAGCTCTTGCGATGAGGGGTGTGAGGGGCACACCAAAAAAGAGACATCATGGACCCCTCCGTCTCGCCCTCTCTCTCCGGCTCCCTCTCTGCCACATCTCATCCCTGCCCCTCCATTTCGAAGAAGACAACACACCTGGCCTTCTTTCAACGTCATTTGCATCCAGTGGTGGAATGCCATTGGACAGAGCCACCTCCGATCTGAACGGAAGATAGAGGAGGGTTCGTCAGTGTTGATGAAGGTTCACCGGACCTTTGACACTGGGGGAATGAGGCCGGCCGGCCGCTGACCTCTCTTGGAAACCTGAGGCCGCACCACATTATTTTACCACCTAGACTAGACCGCTGTTCTATCATTTCCCGCCTGCTGAAGGAGGGCCCATTGAATTTTCATCATCACGGCTCGAGTTCACCTGGCGGATCCAGATCCAAAGTCTGGAGCAATTATCTCGTTGCCCGGTGCCCGTTCGAGCAGACCACGACGACGCGTCCTTCCCAACAATGAGTAGGCAGATCGATTTCAGTCAAGACACTGCCCGGCCATACCAAGCGGCCCATGACATGACCTCCCTTCCCGGGTAATTCTTTTCTGATACCTATCAAAACAACTCCAAAGAGGAATATCGATAAAAAGGAGGGGCACGCTTGCGTCTACCGCAGTAGGTGGCTCATGTATGACAGCAAAGACATCTACGCCCACGCCCTGCGGCGCTGCTGTAAGGCGAGATGCACCAATCGAACCTCGCGTGGCCGCCATGGGTTAGGTCAGTCTGCTGGGATAATCCACCGCGGACTCGCAGTAGGCAGACATGTCTCTGTCTCTCTCCTTCTCAGCCTGTTCGCCCACGCCTAAGCTATCCGCACACACGCCTACACCTACTACACACCCACAGCTCGCGTCGATCTAGCTTCTCTGTGCCTTTTTGGCCGGCCCAGGGCTGGACTGAGCAACCTGTCTCAAAATTGTCTCTGCCTTGTGTCTCAGACCTGCCATCCCAAGACAAGCATCCAAGTTTCGTTTCTTAACCGTTCCAACTACCTAGCCCCCAAAAGACACACGCGTGGAAGAACAGCCGGCCACACGAGAATGGCACGGCAGAGGCATCAAAGTGGCGTGTTACAGGTCTCCAATGTCTCTTTAGATTGGTCTGGTTCTTGGGAGGGTGGGAGAATTGATGATGTGCATTCGCTCGCCACAGCCGCCGCGTCGTGGCGCCGAGAAGCCAGAATAAACAGCAAAGGGGACCCTTGCTTTCGGAAGGTGCGTAGTCCCAACCGTTCAGCGCTGTTTTTAAAGAAACATGTTGTCCCATTTGCGGTGGGATGTTCAAAGGGCAACACTGGATGCCGACTGGTTCTGCCTGCTCGGCCGGCTTGCTCTGGCCTGGACCAGAAACATTTGTTCGAAATGTATTACCTCCTGCTGCCATAACACCTCCCTCTTCCTCCCAGTAAACAGGTTGCATGCCGTTTCGCGTGCTGCAGCTGGCGCACGGATTTCAAATGCAACTCGACCTTTCGGGAGACCCAGCTTGGGAGCTTTCAACATGCACATCCACACAAAGTCTCCTGCACCGCCGCCATATTGCCGTGATGAGTTGTTCAAAAGCTCGCACATACGATCCCTGTCTGAGATCTCTTCGCCCCGGGCTCGAAGCTGCAGGCCCGTCGTGTTCGCTCCGCGATCCCACCCTTCCTCATGATTGGGGCCGTCAGTAAGCATGCATGGCACGTTTCCCATCGCCGAGTTCATTTCGGAAGGTCTCCGCCATCACAGTGCCCCCTTTCGGGCGGACCACGTGATACGGGATTTCGACGTTCTTCCTCCATATATACATAGGGGGGCGGTCGCCTTCAGGCGGCCTGGTGGCGGGCTAGAATCCCTGTTTCGACGCAAAGTACGCCTTCATGTCGTCGACGCTTTCTTGGGGGATGGTGTAGACGGGGTGGATCGTCCCGACGCGGTCCTCCTCGTTGAATATCTGTGTTCCTTCGGCACAAGGCGACGCCACCCACTTTGGCTCCGATAGGATCGTCTCATCTTCGTTGACATATGTGAGATCCCACTGGTGCTGCGCAGAGCTCAGTCCTGAGAGGACGTAGCAAGTGTGGTACGCATCCGACGGCCTATCACTCGAGTCAGCAACGAGCCATCCAGATCAGGAAGCTTCTATCATCATCGCCATCTCACCTGCTGGGCTTGTCGCGAAGACCGCCACGTTTGGACCGGTCTTGACCGCAACACAAGATGTATCGAATCAGCCCCTCACGACTGTAAAGACTTCCCTGATGGGGAGTGAAGCTCGCCTCGTTCGGTTGATCCTCGAGCTCAATTGCGCCTTTCAGTACAGCGTCGATCAAGGGCCAACACCCACCGACCCAATGGCTGTAGCAGCCGTCGACGAGCTTATTTGTGCGGCCACTGAAGCCACCCTCCGGAGCGTACTGCCGTGACGAGAGCCAAGAGATAAGTCGTGGCACGTCGAGGTACCTGTCATCGGACGAAGCAGTCAGTATGCGCTGCTTTCATGTCAACCCCTTAGTGGACGAACGCGGCGGGATACGTACTTGGGAATGATGCGATGCGGAGTGTCCAGGATCGAGAGGCAGCCCAAAGCGCAGAAAGCATAGGCTCCATGCGCTTCACCATCCGGCTTTCCCGATATTCCACCCTCAAACGTTTGGCCTATTGGTGAGCGACGGCGAGGCAACCAGGCTAAGGTATGACTTACATCTGCGTACATAATCAGCCAATCCAGTGAAGAGCGTAGGCCGCTCAGGCGTCCACGCCGGCGAGTCGGTTGAGAGGTCCAGAGGCAGGTTCAGTAGGGTTACAATTACGGCTGCACAGTATGCTCCCCTAGAGACCTGTCAGAACTATGGCGCAAACCGAGAGAGAGAGAGAGAATCGAGGAGGGGGGGCTGGTGTCAACCCACCTGACATCTACCTCTCCGCCCAGGGCCATCTGAATCCCGCCACTGGGTTGCTTGAGAGAGCAGATCCATTTCCACATGGCTTTCCTATCTATCACCTCGTATGCATCCTCACCGCCGACGATGGCAAGGGCGAGAACAACGGCGTAGGTTGTGGCAAGGTGAGAGTCCTGTCCGTGACCGCCTCCGATGCCACCGGAAGGGTTCTGCATTGTACGCACTGTCTTTATCAGGTCTTCCCGGTACACTGCCGTGTCGTAGCCGAGCAGAGCCAGGGCATTGAGAGACCAATACAGGAACCATGGCCGACTCGCGTCGGCAGCCACATACGGGGCCGGGAACCTTCCGAGCTGCTTCTGGAGAAATTTGATGTGGTTATCACGGAGAAGTGAGGGTACTCCGTGGGCGTTGTGATCGATTTCGCTGTCCGTGGCAGCCAGCAACGGGACACACTCCCGCACCGTAGCATCCTGAGCATATGAAGTGGCCGTCGGAAGCGTATCGCGCACAGGTGGAGACGCCGTGAAAAGTTCTGGCACGGTACTGTTCGTCTCGATTCCTTCGATTCCCAAATCACTCAGGTCGTCGATGAATTCCTCGTCCACGTCGCTGTCGAAGCGTTGCGGCGACCCGGTCTGGGCCGATGCAGCCATACTTGCTGCACGCTTGATGAAGGTGACTTTGGTACGGCGCTTGAGAGGTTTGATGCGGGGTCTCATCTCACTCAGAGGCAGATTGTGGGATGCGAGCTTTATGAGACGTCAATAAAGACTCAGACTCCCATGTTTCAACGATGTCTTCAGAATCTGATGTTTGAAAACCAACAAGATGTCTTAGTTGGAAAGATAATCGCTTTGGGCAGTAATGATGATGAGATGGGCTCTTCCTACTTGCCATAATGCGCCTAAGAGAGGAAGTTCATAAAAATGGGGCATGTCTAGATTGATTGGCTGTTCTCATCTCCCGCTATTAGTAAGCCCCGGATCCCTCATCACCAGACATCCCATCACCATGTCCATCTTCAACGACATCCCTTGAAAACTTCGGCCGAGATGATGGTAAACTGCATCTGCGGATGCAAGAAACCCGTAATATACTCTTCTTGTTGAAGTAGTGATGCCCAGATTCTTCTCTACACAAGAGCAAATGATTCATCTGTTGGCAGTCCAGACGACGGTTCCCCTCTCCCTCTTAAATGTCCTAGAGACTTCCATCGTAGAGGTTCGGAACCGACACATAAAATAACGAAAGTTCGCAGACACTTCAGATAGTGAGCTTGCCTTCGAATGTTTCACAACTACCGGTTCCTCCAAAATCAGAGGCCCCTGAGCTTAGCGATCGAAATAGACAGAAACTACTTGCGTGAAACAGCATATCCAATTTCATTACCCACTTGTCTGAATGCTGTTCAGAAATCCATCAAAGCGACATCAATTAAAGGAGGCTCACTCTGAATAAAAGGCTTGACCAGGCCTTTGGATATAATGCGGGGGCCACTTGGCTCTCGCAATACTCTGATTCGAAAGGTTTGTGTTTCATTGATCCGGGTCTAGATCAACTGGCATTCTCAGATTCTTCATAGGACACTGTAACTGTCTTATGTAGCTCGAAGTTCCTCACTTGGGTTCGATGGATGAACCGTCTTAAAAAGCCGCCAGATGGAATACTGAGATAACATCATACCCATAGCTTCAATGGTGGATTCTACGAGCCGTTCAGGAGGCCATTGAAATGTGATCAGGGGCTCACCCAGGTCGATAATGGGTACAGCCTGAGGTAATATGGGATGATATGTCTCGTAAAATCCCCGGTTTGGCGTGCGGTTTGCCTACTTGTATAGGTATAATGTCGGGCTTGCGCCGATGAACCAAGGTAGTCAAGACTACCAATATTCAGCATGTTCCATTGAGTAGTCGCGATCACCAGCTTTGTATTGGAAGTGTATGCTGTAGATGAATGGATGCTGACAGATCCAAAGATTCTTCATTGAAGGTTGCGAACGTCTAGGTATGGATGAATTGAAAGAGACAGGTGAGACAGCTGAAACCTTCGATAGACTGACTGCCAACTTGACTAGGGACTCGACTATGTTCTCAGTGACGAGGTCAATGATTGTTCCCATGACTTGGATATTTTCGTTGGCTCATGGTTGGTCTATAGGGTGTGCTTGGGTAGTCGTGGCCAGGGTTGGCAAGCCACTATCCAGGGCCGTCTCTTCATGATTCAAAGGACCAAAGTGGTGATCCATTGCCCGTGACAGACTCTCACCACGGAACATGTCTCAATCTACGTTTCACTCTATCTCAAGACCCTCAATGAAGCTATTCCACCCTTAATAAATTATTCAGACCTGCTCTTCACACCACCAAAGCTAAAGCCACCATAGCGACATGGCCAAGCCCTCCAAACCGTCCATACTAAGCAGAGCACGACGGGCCAACAGCCATCAAACCGAACCAATCTCGAGCAGCATCAACCCTCACAGACTGAACAGTCTGCGGACACCACGGCAAAGAAACCCATCATGCAAGAATAGAGTTTCCCATATCCCAAACAGACGTCTGCAAAGCGGCAACTCGACTCCATCCGATCAGCCGCTAGGGCCAGGGACAAACTATGTTCGCTACAAACCTCAACTCCGACAACAATGTCTAATTATACACGACATCTAGCGGTTTCATAGCGCAATAGCATCTGAGCTAAGTGCCGGATGAAGTCGTTCTCGCAAAAATCCATCCACATTCTACGTATCCTCTTGGTGTATAGAACCTCGAATTATACGGGAGAATTTCGAGTTCAGACATGGCCGCCTCGACTGGACTCTAGAGACGGACGAGGTAAGTTTGTAGATGGACCGAGAAGAGAAGTAAATATGATGTAGCTATGTTGAAACAACGATGATGGATCAAGCAGGATCCAGGTCCTGTGATTCAAGGGATGTTATAGAAACAAACATTGACAAGCCGAGCCACCTCCGATGCTCCCACGACCATCTTCAAAGGCACCTGGAATCAAGGTGAAGACAACAATGAGACCTGCGGACAGGAAATGAATGTGCGAACTACTCAAAAGGCGAAGACGGAATCTAGTTGCGAGTAACAGCATCAATGTCACGAAAACCATTGGCAGTCAACGCTCTGGACTGGCGAAGCATCAGGTATACCTGCTAGCCATTATGCTCAACTCATTGTACGACCACGAGCATAACGCCCACAGCTCGGGTCGCTCGGCCATGTTGGACACCGGCATCGAGAGCTCTCCAGGTCTTCGAGGGCAATCGGGCTGCCACTCGCAAGGTTGACTCATCACAAGTCCAACCGACATTTCTCGGATGCCTGGGTCATATCACCGGGCCTCTCGGACTTATTTTCTCTGGAATGAATTGGAAGCGCATAGTGCCGTATGAGAATGACGCAACATCCATTTCTTCCAGTTTCATGACAACACACAAGTGCGGACAAATCTCGAGTCAATTCACTTCAATTAGCACGGAGCAGGCAAATAATAGTTGCCTTGATGGTGTGACTAGTTACAAGCCTGCCCACTCACACCACCTGCGGCATACAAGTTTTTCCGCATAGTGTATAGTGAAAGAGAGAGAGAGAGCGGTCAATAGCGCCTGGGATTACCATTGGAGCCAGCGCAGCGCTGTGCGTCCCTGCATGGCCAAGGAAGCAGACAGACGTTCATGTGTCAAGAATCATGAAGGAAAGGCATGCAAATTATCTTCAGCAGCATTCCAGCTGCGCGGAGAATAGACCTTGCAAATGCCTTCACAAAACCCACCACACTGGGCATGTTGGTCCGATTCTGAATGGAATGGTGGCATTCTTGAACTCCTTTGAGGTGGCTGCGCAGCTTGGACCACACACCACTTGAGGGGGTAACAAGCGGTCAAGATCTCGAGAGATCCGAGCACCCTCACTAGAGGCGGATGGCGCCGTTATAGCTTTGAGGCCATCAAGTGATCAGACCTCGGGCTAGGTTCGGCTAGGAACGTCCTTCGATGCCAGGCATTGGCATCGACATCTCTGTCGCCAAGTTCCCGCGAAACTAGCAATATCGTGATTCCGTCAAGTTGGTTGTCAGAGACGAATTGCAGTCGTAAGTTGGGCAGGGCTTGGGAGAGAGTTCCGTGCCCCGCGTCCGACGGAGGAGGGGTTGAGGAGGGGTTAACGACCCTCAATTGGCCCCGTCTTCAATCAATTGAGGGTTTGCGTCTCGCCTGTGACTTGAGCAAGTATCAACTTGAGTCCCGACCAAATCAATCGAGACGGTTCACACAGATCAGCCAATTGTCGATTGTCAGGTACCAAACCAACTGTTTTCGAGCCAATGCTTCGAGGTGACAGCCACGAGTCTCGACTAGCCTCCTGTCTCTCATAACGGTCCAGAAGCATTACTTGCATCACGTAATGCAAGGTAGATAGTAGGCATAGAGAGTCGTCGGACGAATCCCGCCAACGGCCAACATGGGATGCGGCATGATTGGTTGACGGCCCTACGAAGGCGTTTTCTTTCAGACGAGAATCTCACACCGCACATTCGAAATCCAGGGAATGGCTTGCAGCAGGTTTCTTTTGCCGTACAATGGGCATGGGGGATGGCGGGAAGACACAACTGTGCCTGAGCAGCCCCTTGCCGGTTCCCCTTGACCTGCACCAATGATCGTGGGGAAAATGACTCTCGCCCGCATTGCTGCCGGACAATTCGTTGGCCTTCTGCTGCTCCGCTCAATGTCGGTCGAATTTGGCTGGCATGTTGGTATGTGGTTGATTCACTCTGGCACGAGGTTCGCATCTCAAACGAGACAAACGGCTCCGTAGTATCGAACTCAAAGCTTCGTACAACATCGGCTTCGGCGGATAAATGCTTCATGCCACTTGTCACCGCGATTTCTCTAGAAACCCATCAATGTCAGGTCCGTGTAGGGACCGGCGGCGTCATGGCATTCCGTCGAGGAGGGTCATAGTTGGAGAAACATGAACGGTCAGAAGTATAGTATGCGAGATGATGTGCAAGACGTTATGCCATGAATGCAGGTATCCGAGAAGAGGCAAGTGGCACAACTCGCCATCAGAGACGGTGCCTTTCGGAGTGGACATGTTGGACCAACTACAGACTGAGATGCCTGGAGTCTGGCGTCTTTTTGATAGAGAAATTGGCGTATGCAGGGTCTGGCCACGGCCGTGAACGGGTGTACTGGGAACAAGCGACATCGATCGGGGAACTGACGCAGATCTGATGTGCCTTATTTGCAGGCAAAGCCAATTGGAGAGACGTGCGTTCGCGGCAATGAAGGGCTAAGAGAGACTCCCGCTTGCGACGTTGATCGGTCGGTCGAAGCAGGAGATAATGGGATGCCTTTCGGAGTCGGGATATACCTTGGTTGGCAACAACCTTTCAATATCGCGACGCACCTCCAGATATTATCCGTGATACGGGTGGGGAATAACTCGTCGTGTTAAGTCGCCGCTGGCCGCTGGCCGTACCGCGTCAAGCTCGGCTCTTCGTTGAACATGCCTGGACCCTGTACTGCGACTTGTTTCGTCATCTGCAACTGGTTCGTTTGACAGATTGAGGGCTGTGCACCCATTGCCCCCCCTCATTGTTCGAGCTAGAGGAGGGAGATCTGCTGAAGCCTCGCAATGGTCTTTGCACCAGCTTTCCACGATCCACCTTGTACTGTGAGCCTGTGGTTGGACATTCAACCAACCACCGGGAGGGTGACAACCGTGACAGCAGGCCGTCGGACCATTGGCACACGATTCAGCGATCCGCCAGGAAGAAACTATTCCCGCGAGATATTCTCCACTGTGCCGTATGACCCGTCCACCGTGAATATGGCAGTATCGCGCACCGTAGTCCGGCCTTGCCTACGCAATCGGCATCGACGACAGTCGATATCCATCCGAGATACGAATAGCTCTGGGCACCTTGGTGCCTCGGAATGCCGATACAGCCAACAGCAATGCAGTAGAGCCCCTCGAGGCTCAGGGCCTGGCAGTGGCGGGGTCTGCAAGAAGACAATCCGGACGCAGGTAGTCTCCACGCTTGTGGGGGGAGAGGAGCATCGGGAACATCAGGTCGTTCTGCGCCAGAAGCCCAGGGCCCCAGGCACGACAGGGCCAGTCAAAGCCGGCCATTGCCAATGGTGGCTTTGTCTATCTGCAGTTCGTAGCGGGGTTTGTACTGTAGCGAAGATGCAATCCATCGGACGAGGGGCTTCGCCTGGTGTGCGAATCTGCAATAGCTCGTTTGGTTTTGTTGAGCCGACTGTTGTTAGCAGCTCAGTGCCTATCCAGGCGTGAAAAGCGACGTCGCAGCTACGAATGGTCTGTTCTCGCCGTCAAGCAACTCGCATAGAGTACCACGCTAGCTGCAGGTGTCTGGGCACTGGATCCGTTATCGACTGGAGCCCGTACGAGAAGATTTTCATCCTTGCGTTTGCTAATGTACCATGGCAGATCTGCGGCAACTTGCGATCGAAACCTTGCGCAACAGGCGACTTGTCAATGGCTGCTCTAGTCCTGGCTCGTGGGGCTCTAACTGCGGTGGTAGGGGGCGGCTTGAAAACTCCGAAGGGTCTGGTCAGTGGTGAGAGTGGTGGCCCTGACTCTACCCCAGCCTATTGTGGACTTGGCATCATGGTAAGGGTCGAGAAAGCCAGGTTTTCATCGCGGCCAAGGGCTTATTAAGTTTTATCGACCGAGGCTACCAGCGGGCGGCTTCCACCTTGAAATTGTTTGTTCGGCGTTGCCGCTTGTAGAAACAAGGCGGCAACAATGGCATTTCCATAGCATCGTCGGTTGGCCGGGTGGAGGATCAATTCACTCATGGGTGAAGGGCGATGAAGCGAACGGGGCCCTGGCGGAAGATGACAAGACAGATAGGAGGACTGAATTGAGAGCCAACGTGCCGTTGACGCGAGGTGCAGATAGAGTTGCCCGTTGACAGCAGCCGATCCAATGCCGTGAGCTGATCGTTTCCCAGAGTGTCAGAGGGAGCCGTGGGCGTCGTTCTTTGTCAAGTCTCGTTGCACTGTGCAGGGTGCGCTGTCCTTTTTGGTGCTTCCTCCACTGCCTGAATCACGTCGTGAGTGTTGCACCGCAGACGCATCAGCCATTGACTGTGTCCGTACAAGCCACACAGGTCACAGGTGAGGTGATGCCACTGTGATTGTGTGAGGACGGGAAGCACAGTCGAATGCTGATCAATGGAGCCTTGGCCAGCAGCCGGTCAACGTCCGTGGCCTCCGTAGCTCGTGGTGTCGCGAGGAACGGACGAATGCCTCGGGGCAGCCCGCTAGGTCTAAGTGTAAGTTTGCGCGGCTGATGACTGATTGGGATGACCCCGTCAGTGTTTGCCGTCCAGGCTCGTCCTATGTTTCTTCGGAGGAGGGATCAATAGCTGATGCCGGACGTGCTTGATGATAGACGCTAGAGGTGGCGGGTGGTGGCGGCTGCAGCAGCGTCAAGCGAGAGGCGAGATCCGTCCAGGTCGTCTCTGGCAGCTCAAGGTCTGTAGGGGCACCGCAAGTTGCACCTAGAGGCTAGGCGAGCCTGCTTGTGAGGACGCAGCCTGTCTGGCTTTGCTTGGGTTGGGTGTTGCAAGTGCCGATGGCCAGCCAGCTCTGGTTCTAGGTCGCGCCTCGAGCCCGAGCTCTGCCTGGGTATCAGGTTCCTCAAGGCTCAGGGTTAAAGCCTCGAGGCAACTTGGGGTCAGTCGCGTTTGACGCTGTTGGGGAATCATCCGAAGAGAAAGATGACCCTTGGGGCGGCACTAAGTCATCATCCGGAACCTGGTGTTTTAAATTATGGCCTCGTCGACCTGTTTGCTGCAGGCACGAGGAGAGCTCTGGAATGTGGGCTCTCGGTCAGGTATGACCACGATATCCGTAGCGCCAGAGACGACAGAAAAGATGGTGGGTGTGTGACTGCGCCGTAGACAGAGAGGAGAGAGGCAAGAAACCACAATGAGTGACGGGGAGTAAAGGATCCGACGCGGGCCTCATGATTCGTGAGAGTCTACACAGTAGAGAGAGAAAATGAACGGCATGATTTGGCGTTGAGAGGAAAAGTGACTTTGGTACCTCTGTATGTATTCGCTGATCGGTACGTTACGTGGTGGTAGGCGGGACATGGTGAAGGTAATGTGGAGGACACTTCACGGCAGACTAGAGCGAGGTAAGGTGAGGGCCGTGAGGTGAGGCGGAGGGCGGTTGGGCGGGCGGGTTCAGCGACGTCGCCAAAGGCGGAAAAGAACGTTTCCATTAACGCTCCCAGGGTGGATCCGGTACGTACCGATTGATGGAGGCTGCGATACCATGATAGGTACGTACCGTTGGAGGCTGCGGCGGATGGCAGATGGCGTGGGTGCGAGGACGGCAAGATGGATGGCAGCCCCAAGCCTCCAAGTCCCGTCCCGTCCAAAAAAATGGAAGACACTCGACCCTCAAGGTACGTACATGGCCAGAGCTACAACTATGTCTCGCTTTCCAATATCGATTTCCAGCCATTCGCCATGGACAGGGTTTCCAGCAGCACCTAATCGGTATGATGAAGGGCAGACAGAGCCCAGAGGCAGATGGAGGCAGCTGGAGAGAGAGAGAGAGAGAGAGAGGCTCCAGCCAGGAAGAAAAGATGTTTACCTTAGCGACATGTGTTACAACCCGCTCATCCCACTGTTTCTTAACAGACCACCAGACGTAGCCGTCAACCCTTTGGCCCAGCGCCTGCAAAAATACAGTGTCGAGGAGGATGATGTACAGTCTCACCCACACGGAGGCGGCTGGAGTGATTGGATGGAGTCGAGTTACAAAGTGGCCCTCGTGAGCAGCCGCCCACCCCTCTTTCATGGATTATGGGTCCAATGGCCTACTGGTGGTAGGGGCCGGTCGGTCCAGTTCTTTCCCATACAGAAAGTATCAGCTTCCTCCCCATCCTCTTGCCAGTTCTTGCCAGTCCAGTCCACCTCAGTGCAAGTGCGAGTGTGCAAGTGCAATCCACCCACCCAACCCTCCCACCTCCTTCCCACTGGCGCAACTTTGGAGCGACACCCCCCGGTCGTCTCCGCCCCACACTCGTGCAGCTGCAGAAGGAGCTGTGGCCCCGTTCATTGGCTCCTGCTCCCGGCCGGGGCTGGAGGTTCAACTGCATCTCTCACCGCTTCTTTCGCGGGCTCGTCGTCGTTCCTCTTCACCCACGCATGCCCGCTTTTGGGGCCCCCGACCAAGTCTCTCGCCCTTCTCACCACCCGAATCTCTTCCTACCCACCTCATCTTCCCCCCAAAACCTTTGTCGCCGCTGCGAAGAAGGTCTTTTGCTCCCCTCGTCCACTTCACCACCACCCCGACGAAAGAGCGGTGTCCTGGGGAAAAAGGCCATATCTCTGCTCAAACTTCCCTTTCTCGACTTACACCTATCCGTTGTTGGTCCTTTTTCCACGACTGATCTTACCCAACATGAACGTCAACTTCGATACGAGTGGAGGCGACGCCCTCTTGGACCTCTCCTCCTTCGACCAGCGGGACCGGTTTTCCTATGCCTCGCAAATCCCCTCATCCCAGAACAGCCCCCAGAGCGTCACCAACATGCCCGCTCAGAGGATCTGGCCCATTCCCTTGGATATGACCTCCAATGTCGCAGCCTCGAGTCCTCCCGAGGACCAACAAGCCCACTCGCCTTCACATAGCTCCTCACCTTTGAGCCAGCACTCGCATCATTCACCATATCAACAACCCGTCAACTCATTGACCGACTGGGCCTTGCAACAACATCAACATCAGCAACAACAGGCCCCTCATGGATTGCCCGATTACTCCCAATATGTCTCCGACGCCTACATGCCCGTAACATACAACCCATACGCCCCGGGCTTCCAGACAAATCCCATCGACTTTCTCCCCGCCACGACCCAGGCGCTGCAGGCCGCAAACTTTCAACTCGCATCCGCCTTCAACACGATGCCCCCCATGGACGACACTGTTCCGGCTATGAATTGGAGCTTGGGAATGGAGAGCTGGCACGATATTCAAGCCGCTGCCTCAGCGTTGCAAATCGACGGTCTGTCACATAGCATCGGCAGCAATTCGCCCACGGGTACCTTCCTCGAGGTCCTGTCCCTGCCGAGCACTGGCAACGGAGAGGGGTGGTCAATGGTCGTTGAGCAAGGTTCTGGAGCAGGATTCGACCACTTCCAACAGGCACAGCCCAATGCGGCAATCTTCAACCCCAGCCAGACACTTCACTTGAGAACCAACTCGGACTCGTCGGACGGTGCCAATTCATTTGAACTCGGCAGCTATGAGGAGATTGCTCCCTTCCCCATCTCTCCCTTCTCCCCCGAGTCTGATGGATACGTCGATGCCGGATCTCACCGCAATTGCTTCGGAGACAACCACAACCACGCTCATACTCACAGCCACGCTCATGCACACACTCACACTCACGCCCACGTTCACAACCACGACACAGTCAGCCCTGCAGCTGCTGTTGCTCCCATGCCCATCAAGACGACCACTCCGACCCGGCCAACTCCCGCCAGCGGCTCCGGCGCCACGTCTCCCCCAATTCTCACCACCGCCCGGAGAAACTCGGGCCAGAGGCGCAGCCCCGTCACCGGCAAGGCTACCAAGGCCGTCATTCGCCGCACTTCAACCGGCAAGAAGGATGGCACTGAGGTCAAGAAGGTTGGCCGCAGAAAGGGTCCTCTCCTGCCCGAGCAGCGCAAGCAGGCCAGTGAGATTAGAAAGCTTCGTGCCTGCCTGCGTTGCAAGTTCTTGAAGAAGACCTGTGACAAGGGTGAGCCTTGTGCTGGTTGCCAGCCGTCTCACGCCCGCCTGTGGCAGGTTCCTTGCACTCGTATTGACATCAAGGATATCGGCTACTTCATGAAGGACTGGAAGGCCGACTATGAGCGCCACCTTGGACGTGGTGTCTCGGTCTACAATGTCAAGGGCTTCGCTCAGAACGAGACCGTCATGTGGATCACTCACGGCTACGGCTTTGCCCTCCCCGTCTACGTCCGCGAGGTCTACGTGGCCGATGAGAGCTGCTTCCAGGTCGACTGGGTTGAGTCCTGCTTGACCGACCAGGAGCCCATCGACTTTGACATCCGCACCGAGAGACTCGATGTCGGTGCCAAGGGCGTTTCCGTTGAGGCTCTGTCCGACTATCTTGACAAGCACATTGATGGAGGCTTTGAGGATTTCATCGAGGATCACTTCGAGGGCACTCCCTTCATCACCGAGATCCTCAAGACTGCTCACCGCTACTACGTCAAGGAGCGTATGCCCGTCATCCGTAAGGCTCTGAAGCTCGTCCTTGCCTACAACCTCACCCTGCACATCACCATGGTCGAGAGCCAAGGCGAGGATGTTCAGCTTGATGGCCAGATTGATGATGAGGACTCCAAGTACTACGGCAAGACCGTTGCCCCCGTCATGATCAACTTCCAGATCAAATGTGCCATGGCCGACATGTGGCGTGAGCTCCAGAAGGAGATTCTCGAGGAGCTGTCTGCCCTGTACTCCAGTGTCTACAGCGGTGAGCGTCTCAAGAACTGGCCCACCATCTTCATGCTGGCTTCCATTCTCCTCGCTGTTTGGGAGGAGATGCAGTTCGACTGCCACTACCGTGTTCCCGATCCGGCCGCCGTCAATAAGTTCTGCAATGACATGGAGACCACTCCTGTCGGTGTCATTGTTGGCCTCTTCCACGCCATCTCCCAGAAACTCCCTGCCTTTATGGACTGGGACACCGCCAAGCACGGCCACCTCCTGAACAACAACGTCGCTGTCTGCGAGGCCATGACCGAAGTCCGTCAGCATGTCATCAAGCACGGTAAGTTCCACTCATTCTGGCCATTGTATCTGCAGACCACTAATAGTCCAAACAGAGGCATACTTGCGTACTCGCCCCGACGCCAGCTTTGACCGCAACGACTTTGACTGCTTGTCGAACAAGTTCTTGTCAAAGCTCGTTATCCGCGCCAACTGATTGTCCTCTACTGTGCTATTATTATTGCTGCCATTTACTTTTTCCTTCTTGAGATTATTATTTTTTTTTTTTTTTTGGAAAAGTCCCTGGGTGGGCAAATTTTGTTGGCATCTCTTTTGTTATTTCGAGTCACAGCGACGGCGTTGAACGAGACACCACACACACACACCACAAGATCTCTACCCCACCTCTTCACTTCACTTCTTTTCGGCTGGTCACCTCCCCACCACGACGATTCATCGCGATGTGTTACGACCTTTTATCATGATTCAAATTACGAATGTATGACTCGAAGCTTAACGGGGTTGGTGGTCTGGAGTCGAGCGCAGGCGAGA
This sequence comes from Colletotrichum cuscutae, assembly GCA_030869315.1. NCBI lineage: Eukaryota > Fungi > Ascomycota > Sordariomycetes > Glomerellales > Glomerellaceae > Colletotrichum > Colletotrichum cuscutae. The sequence goes on from MPDP01000092.1 coordinate 26,848, forward strand.
AGGGCTGCGCTACGGCAAAGAGAGACGCGACATGCGCCAGGGACGTTCATGGAGACGATCATGCCGGCACGACATGCAAATGACAGAGCATAGCAAGCATAGACGATTATGATATGCATTGGAATTTATGGGCGTTGGAAGGGCCCTTTTGCCAAAAAAAAAAAAAAAAAAACCTTCACACAGAGGACTGGAGAGGCACAATTGGCTGATATCGGCATTTTACGCTGTTGTAGTTAACTTGTGTCAAAATCGATATATCGAGATTGTTTGTTTCGCGCCCTTCATACGATGAGTTACTATGCACTTTGTCCAGCCCGTGTCTAGATGTGAAGCTTTTGTCCCAAGTGAGATGCATGTACGCCGGTACGGATATCTTGAGAGGTCAATGAGATAAGGCAGGGAAATATGAGGGTCAGATGAGACAGAATGCAAGCCTCGGCGTGCAGCCCACAACGTGGTGAACCACACTAGATTAGAGCAACGTGATCTAGTCAGTCTGGGGAACGAACCTCTGCGGGCTTAAAGCAGGGTCAATGAGGGGAAGAAGGGCCTTATCGCAGTAGGCCTCTGGTCCGATTTCGCCCAAACCAATGAGAAGAGTGGCTGGAGGGGCAAGGATGTTTATGGTGGTGGTGTTTGTGCTGCAGAAGAAAAGTGCATCCAACGTGGTCGGGTTGTAGTTGTACCATTGTCTCCCAGGTATTGACGGGGGCGGTGCTGGGCGCGGGGTGTGTAGGTGTGTCTCGCTCGTGTGGGCGAAACGTCGCCTTTTGGCCCCTTGGAAGGAAAGCGCGTGAACAGATGTCGCGATAAGGCCCGAGCGACGAGCGAGCAAAGACCGATGTCGCCATCGCTTCATTCCTCGGCTGACGAAAGCGTCGCTTCGGAAGAGAATACGGAGGTTCGCATTCTTCTGATCATGCTGAAGACAACTTTTTCAATGAGTTGGTTGTCTGTCTGGAGACGCCGAACTGGGATCCGTATGACTTTTCTCGTCTTTGGCTGAAGTATTGGTAAACTGTCTGTTTGTCTGTCTGCCTCGGGCGGTGGTTCGTAAAATCAGGGTTCGGGAGAGGTTGGGGGTGCAGTGGCCTTTGGGATGACGTCGGCTCATTTCACCTGCCACCCCGGTCTCGCCGGTCCTTCTCCGCACTTTAGTGTTTGGCCGTGTTATGTTGGGTGAGGATTGAGGAGTGGCCGGCGACATTCAACAACTCGCCGGCCAAGTCGAAAGGAAGGCATCGTGGCGACTTGGGATGAGGTTGAGAAAAGCTTTGTATGGGGGCGACGGGATTAGCAAGCGAGCGATTCGGACGGGGCAAAGATTAACCAAGAGGCTCTGGAGGTGGCGATTCTCATGTTCGCTGCCGACTGCATTGCTTGAGGCCTCTAAGTCTGAGTGCGTGTTGAGTGGACGAGGACTCAAGTTGGGGTTGTTTCCTGGCCGCTACGGTCTGCCTATCCGGGTGGCGTGTGGGGCGCTTGTTTGTCAGTGACAGTCACAGCCGGTTCGGTCTTGTTTCTGACCCTTTGTGCCTCTTTGCTCTTCGCTCTTTACGCTTGACTTTTGGCTGGCGTCCGTGGAATCCGTCAAGCGCAGGTGAGACACGACGAATTCCAGTCATAGGTTGTCAAACCGAAGCCAGCCTTGCCAGCCTGCTTGATTTCGATATGGGAAGTATCGAGTCTATCGGCAGCTAGCATCGTGGGCATTCCTCAGGATGCGCTCGGCGAAGTCTTCAGCCCCAGTGTCTGTCGTCGGCGGTGACGATTGTTCCCGGTCGTGTTGGACGTGGTAAACAGAGGTGAAGTGAGGACGCCCGGGAAGAGGCGGAGTAGGTACAGGGATTGGCGGTGGGCCTCTTGCGACCCATCAGTTCATCAGTGACATTCTCGAGACGCTGCAGGAGACTAGCGGTATCGAGGTCGCGGGGGGTTTGCCTGTCCAAAATTCAGTCGTCTTGCAGCTTCACCAAAACTAAGGCAAAGATGTCGAAATCTTGTGGAAGCTGACACTCAGACGGGTATGCCAGATTAGATCTTACACCTCGCTGTCTTTTTGCGTGTGTTTTGACCTTGGGACTACCGCGCAGGGGCGGCATGAACGAGACCATCTGATCAAAGAAGCGGCGGCGACGAGTGGCCAACCTTCCAGCGCAAGTCGCAACTGAGACATCAGGCACAGCACTCTGGGTTCCAGCCTTCCCAGGTTCGTGGTCAAGAAGCGTGCGATAAGGACCAAGGGAGAGGTTCTTCTACCTCTTTGAGGGTTGAGATTTGTGTGAGTCTGGAGGTAGATGTACGGATTTCCGAGAAAATGGCCCACCTGGTTCTGGAGGGTTCCGGCTTGCTCCTGCCTACTTTAGCGCCTTGTGGCACTTGCGCAGTTGCTGATGAATCATTCGCCATTCCCCCAGACAAGGCACTCAGAACTGAGAAAGAAGGCACTCGGTGCCACTAACTGCATAACCTGTCCCACTTTCTCACACCTGCGCCTCCAATCAGACCCCTCCTTCCCTGCCTTCCTTGCCTTCCGCGGCCAGTCAGTCACCAAGCACCCAGGAAGGCACCACCACCCAACTTGGCTCCAGGTCCTTCCTTCCTTCCCGCCTTCAGGCAGGCCGCATCTCTCTGACACCTTGGTTGCCTTTCGGTATTTAAGCCACTTCACCTCTTCATCCTTCTCCCCTTCTCCTTTTCCCCATCACATCCCCTACACAATACTTCCGCTCGACGAATCTCTCATCAGCGATCACTCGGTTACGAGCAACTACATTCAGTAATACCAAAGAGCAACACCACACATCAGATTTCAGCGAAGTTGCCATCATGCAGATCTTCGTCAAGACCCGTAGGTCATCCAGGCATCCAAGCGTCATTCCCATTAGTAACTGACGTCTTTCCTCCCAGTCACCGGCAAGACCATCACTCTTGAGGTCGAGTCCTCCGATACCATCGATAACGTGAAGTCCAAGATTCAGGACAAGGAGGGCATTCCCCCCGATCAGCAGCGTCTCATTTTCGCTGGCAAGCAGCTTGAGGACGGCCGCACCCTCTCCGACTACAACATCCAGAAGGAGTCTACCCTCCACTTGGTTCTCCGCCTTCGTGGTGGTATGCAGATCTGTAAGTTGCTCTACATCCATGCTGCCCCCAGACACGTGGTTGCTAATCCATTCTGTAGTTGTCAAGACGCTCACTGGCAAGACCATCACTCTTGAGGTCGAGTCTTCTGATACTATCGACAATGTTAAGTCCAAGATTCAGGACAAGGAGGGCATTCCCCCTGACCAGCAGCGTTTGATCTTTGCTGGCAAGCAACTTGAGGATGGTCGTACCCTGTCCGACTACAACATCCAGAAGGAGTCCACTCTCCACTTGGTTCTTCGTCTTCGCGGTGGTATGCAGATTTTCGTCAAGACCCTTACCGGCAAGACGATCACGCTCGAGGTTGAATCTTCAGACACCATCGACAATGTCAAGTCGAAGATCCAAGATAAGGAGGGCATTCCTCCCGACCAGCAGCGCTTGATCTTCGCCGGAAAGCAGCTTGAGGATGGTCGCACTTTGTCGGATTACAACATTCAGAAGGAGTCCACCCTGCATCTCGTCCTGCGTTTGCGTGGTGGTATGCAGATCTTCGTCAAGACGCTGACTGGAAAGACGATTACGTTGGAAGTCGAGTCATCTGACACGATTGATAACGTGAAGTCCAAGATCCAGGATAAGGAGGGTATCCCTCCTGACCAGCAGCGTCTTATCTTCGCCGGAAAGCAGCTGGAAGATGGTCGCACTTTGAGCGACTACAATATCCAGAAGGAATCAACCCTTCATCTCGTCCTCCGTCTTCGTGGCGGTCAGTAAGCGACGGGTCAGCGATGGGGAAGTTGCCTTGTACAAGGCATGGCGTTAATGGATTACGATTACGGCGGGACAATGGTTCTGAATGATATCTTCACATATTCCTAGAAGTTAGCTAGGCACTCATACGCTCATGAAAGCGTCAATACTAGACTCTATTGAAGTCTCAAACACTTTGCATTGCTGCACCGTGATATTTCTGTTTCATTTCTTGTTGCGATGCGAATGTCACTGTCTGGAGGTTGACCCATCTATCGCTTATCAGTGACGTACCTGATGGAACGAGGTCCGTAACCGGTGGGGCTGTGGAGTGCACGCTCCTAAAGCTCCTCGAAACTCGCACCTAAATGATTGAAATCTTCCCCACAACGTAATTATCCTGCCCGATTCCGTGAGTTGCGCCGCGACATGAACAGCCCATGGAAGTCCTGGAAACACTTGGAAACTCGCGTTCTTTTGCCTCCATAGTTTGGGGGTTCTTTTACACCAGCCACGCAGCATTTGAGTCTCTCAAAGTCAACCAGCATCGTCTCACGGCAGCCTGCGAGGCTGAGAAGGGCTATGCGGACCTTCTTCTACCACCTCAAGTTCGAGCTCTATCCCACTTCAAGCCCCGCACTCGCCGACACCAACGTCGTCAAAGGGAAACAGCAGGAAGAAGCCCTCAGTAAAGACGTGTGGCTTCCGCCGAAAGGCGCCAACATCTTCGCTGAACTTCCCGCGCATTCCAGGAAAAGTTCGAAGAGGCCGAGTACGAGCTTCCGACCGCAGCCTTCACCACTACAACCCTTCGAACCACCCAACCCCGCCGATACCTATCGATCGAGCACACACCGAGCGCCAGAAACTACTTCGAACCCGAACCTCATCGACTGCGGACCTTCCAGAGCTCCGGCCAAGGAAGATAGTGGCAGTAACATCCAGAGGATAACCGAGAGGCAGTGGAGAGCTCGTACGCAGAGCTTCCCTCCCCCGCCTTCTTTGGCAGCGATCCGACCAGAGACGGCAGTCAAGGACTGGCGCTTTGGTCAAGTCAGCATCGAGAGCATCGACATCGAGTCAGAAAGCGACGAGAATACAGATCAAATGGCGGCTGAGGCAACAAGCTCTGGGGCAGACCTTGGCGTTGGTCCAACATTTGGTGGCGCTGGAATCTCCACGAAGGCAAAATATGTCCCTCTCGACACAAAGAGTACGGAAGTAGGCTGGGGAGTAGTACATTTTTACCGCGACGAGGAGGGAACACCTTCCTTGGGACTGCCGTCTTCAGAGGGAGACGACGTCGAGGCAGAGGACTGCACGACGCTTTGCATACCTGCAGTTCCAAGTTACCTGAGCCCGGGCGACTTCATCGGCTATGTCGGGGAGAAATGGAGGAATGACATCAGTCACTGGCGAATGGTCATGACTGCTAGGATGAACCGGTATTTAGTGCTCCTCAAGTTTGGAAACAGCGAGAAGGCAAGGGCGTGGCAGAGGGAGTTTGACGGAAAGGTCTTCAACAGTATGGAGGTGAGTAGTCAACTGCAAGCCCTGACGCGGCCGTGCGACTGACTCTTCTGCAGGCGCAAGTTTGCCATGTTGTCTTCGTTAAATCGATCACCTTTGAGACGCCGACTCGAGAAAACAGGACATTTCCCGACCTTAATCACGACCCCTTCACGCCTTCCTCTTCTTCCGTCGTCGCCTCCAGCAGTCTCAGGCCTTTCCCTCCGCCGACCCCGAATCTTATCGAACTACCTACTTGCCCCGTGTGCCTCGAGCGCATGGACGATACGACAGGTCTAATGACGATTCCTTGCCAGCACGTCTTTCACTGTACCTGCCTGCAAAATTGGAAAGGCTCAGGATGTCCGGTCTGCCGACACACGAATCCCGAAACCACATACGATCCATCAAACCCATATACACAACCATTTGGCTCTTCCGTGTCGAATCTGTGCAGCGTTTGCGATTCCACCGATGACCTATGGATCTGCCTGATATGCGGCAATGTCGGCTGTGGTCGATATAAGGGCGGCCATGCTAAGGACCACTGGAAAGAGACGGCGCATAGCTTCTCTCTGGAGCTAGAGACACAGCATGTATGGGATTACGCTGGGGATACGTGGGTACATCGTTTGATCCGTGATAAGGGCGACGGTAAGGTCGTGGAGCTCCCAGGCAGCAACGGACATCACCACGGGCCGGAAGGCGGTTACGAAGATACCGTTCCCCGTGCAAAGCTGGACAATATCGGCTTGGAATACACCCATCTCCTGACCAGTCAGCTCGAGTCACAGCGAGTCTATTTTGAGGAGATGATCAGCAAAGTGGCAGACAAGGCCTCAAAAGCAGCAGCGATAGCCGAGTCTGCATCGGCACAAGCTACCACTGCTCTAGAAGAGAATGCCACCCTCAAGACGGAGCTGACACGTCTCCAAACGCAAGTCATTCCACAACTCGAGCGGGACGCAGAGCGCGACCGAGCAAAGGCCACCAAGGCCCAGGAACTCGCCCGCAACATGGGCAAAGCCCTGCAGGAGGAGAAGCAAGTGACGCAGGGGCTCATGAAGCGCGTGGAGCACAACAAAGCGGAGCTCGAAGCCCTGAAGAAGAGCAAGGCGTCTTACAAGGAGCAGGTGGCGGAGCTGCAGGAGATGAACAGAGATTTGTCCATGTTTATATCGGGACAAGAAAAGTTGCAGCAGATGGAGAAGGCGGGCGAGATCGAGGCTGGTGAAATCGCGGAAGGGAGCGCCAGCGTTCCTGAGAGGAAGGGGAAGCGGAGGGCGAAGAAGTAAAGCCTGCTTAATGGTGTTTCTTGGATTTGGCGTTCACAGGAGGGCGGCGGTTTGGCATCTCACGGTGCATGGATACAGTGATACCTATCTAGTACTAAAGAGGGCATTTTTTACATTGTTTTCCTGTTTCTCACGATTAGTGTGCTGTTGCTTTCGTTCCCATTGATCCAGGCCTGTGATGTCAGGTCATACTTGCACGTCTCTCAGGCATCCAGGGATGATGTCTTGCTTTCGTATCGTCAAGTACAAGATGGCGCCTAGCATTCGAGACTTTGCAGTCGGATGATTAATCTGCCTGCTCTTTCTCGTCAGTCAAGGCTGTTTCTACATGGTTCAAGCAGCGAATTTTGGACTACGGTATGTACGGGATGAATTACTAAAGCTGAGTCGATGGCTTGTCTGTCCACCTGTATCCGGGCCACACCAACAAGACTCTGCAGGTCAAACTCAACGGCTTGCTGATATCTTGTTAGGTGTAGATTGAGATCAAAGTCTATGTTCTCACGATGAAGGAAAACTGTGGTATGTGTAGCAAGAGCCAGGGGCTCGATTCATTTGACCATTGAGCCAGAGGTCGAGTAAGTAGACATGTGAAACCATTGAACAGTGGCGATCCCAATGAATTGTAAACGGCGGCCTACAGCTCACTACAACGCAAATAACGATGAGCTCCGTTGCGTGAGATTCTGACCCAGGAATAATGTGACGACTAACAGTAGGAGTGGAATTAGGTTCTTCCTTGGATGGCTGAAATTCTGATCTAGTTTGTTATACATACTCAGATAATTACCATTTACTGCGGTTTCCATTGCCATACTGAAATATAATGACTATGTGGAGAAATTACACAATACTATGTAATATGTTGAGATTCTTACATGGAAGGGGACAACCGATTCAAACTAAAAAGTTGGAGGCTTCATAAGGCCCCGCTAATCCAACGGCCCCGTCCCCGCGACGGAGAGCTCTGACCACACCCGGCAACTCCACCGCCCGCAAATCCCTACCCCACCATGGGAAACCCCTCGATGCTCACACTGGAAGGGACGCTTCTTCGCGACAAGAAGCTCCAAAGCTCCAACATCAATCATCACCACCCGCAGTCAAACCACCACCACACAATGGCAGCAACGACAGCCTCCCCATTCCCCTTCCCCAGGGAATACTCCTTCCCCCCCTTCTTCACCCGCCAAACAAACCTAACAACCCACCACGCCCAACTCGTCAAATGGTCCGACCTAATCCTCTCCTACTGCCGCCACCACCGCCTCTTCAAGCTCTCCCTCGGCGCCGCCATCCCCTCCGCCTCCTCCTCCGCCCTCCCGCACGCCCTCCCGAACCACAACGAGTCGCCTCTCCTAAACGGACCGACAACCTTTTCCCCCGCGACCGCGACATCCTCCGCCGCCGGCGCGCCAGAGGAGCTCTTCCACAACAAGACGCTCAACAAGCGCCTCAGCCTGGCCGACGCGCGCGAGGTCCTCGAGTTCATGCGCAAGAACGGCCGCGCAGAACCTTTACCGGCCAGCACCGACGTCTTTTGGGTCTACTGGCGCACGCCCGACGAGTGGGCCGCCGCGATCGAGGGGTGGATCGACGAGACGGCGCAAAAGGGCGTCGTGCTGACGCTGTATGAGCTTACAGAGGGCGAGAGTACCAGGGGCACAGGTGGGCACAAACAACTTCTCTTCCCTTTCGCAATGTGATGATTGGACCCGTGAGCTAAGAACGATTCCACGTGCGTACAGACTTCCACGGCCTCGATCCGGATCTTCTGTCCAAAGCGCTACAAATCCTGGTAAAGCGCGGCAAGGCCCAGATCTTTGGACAAGAGGACTCGCAGGGTGTAAAGTTCTTTTGATCTCGCTCTCTCTTCTACCTCTTCATGATGATATAACACGACGAGACATTCGTCTCCTTGTTTTGCGAATCTCTAACTAGACATACCACGTTGACACATTATTCCTCGAGCCGGGTCGTAAACAAACACCAAGTCCCAAGGTCTTCACCCCGAAAGCAGCACAACTCCATGCCATCCCATGTATACATGTACAATCCAAAGTTACCAACTACCTTTAGCCATCAAGCTGAGCGAAACGAACATCACAGGCTCTTTTGGAAAAAGTTCTTGGCGAGGTACTTCTCGTCAAAGGAGACTTGCTGCTTCATGGCGACATCCAACAGCCAGTCAGCTGCGACGATGCGTGGCTCCATATGGCCCTTGCGTGCCATCTCCTCAAACTTGGGCCAGAGGGACCGCTCGTCGGCACTATTGGAGCTGAGAAGATAGACAGGCTCTGGCGGCGCCCCTCCGTCCTCCTCTTCCGTCGTCGGCTTGATGGTCGTGCCGCTGCGCGCGCGATACAGCTTGAACATGGCTCCATTGGCCTCAGCGATAGCTTTGTAGCTTTCGGGTCCGTTGCAGATGTTGTTAGTACAGTACACGGGGACTGTCCACAACAGCTTCCCGAGATTCGCTCTCGCACGCGAGACTGCCGTCTCGAGCTTGACGCCAAACTTGGCTTCGTTTTCCTCGTCCTTTAGGAGGAAGTCGTCGGGGTCAGGAACCTCGCCTCTCTCGAGAGCCTCATCGATGAAGTTGGACGATAGGACGGTAGGCCCTTTGGCCAGGGTTTTGAGGAACTTGACAGTCCGTACCATGTGGGGAGCGGCGAGATAGTCGCACGGCTTGTCGTCTTGTACTATCATGATTCCCATGTCGCGGAGTTTTCTCTGCGAACTGTTAGCCCGGCAGAAAGAAAGGAATTCAAAAGACTTACCCTCTCTGTATCCTCCTTGGACTTGGCATTGACCCATCTCGTGAAGCCCGTCAGCACGATCCTCATCTCCACATCTGGACGTAATGATTTCCGCTTCTTGGAAGGCCTTGAATCTTCGTCCTCCTCATCCACTTCCATTGCCTGGGCTGGGCTTGATGTGCAACCCCTTTCTCTGTCGATTTGGTCTGCAGCACGCTTACCACCCCATGGGCCCTGCTTATCCTTGCTGCGCTTCTTCTCCTTCTCGTACAGCGCAATATCGGGGGCGATGCGCTGTAGGTTGGTCAAAGCCTTGCTTTTGGCGCTTCGGCCTCCAGTCGACATTTCCGAGGGGGTATCATTCTCCTTTCCGCGGCCGCCTTTCTTAGGGCGTATAGGCGTCATGAAGCTGTCGTCGATAGCCTCTTCACTCTTGTCCTCTTGTCTGCCAATCACAACCCCTTCGGCAGGCCCATGCAAGTACGAGTTCTCCTGAGCAGCTTCAAGGATCTTGCGCTTCCGTGTCGCTTGGGGCGACAAGCCCTCTCCACCACCCGGGTAGTACGTTTCTCGCAAGCAATACTCATCAAAGAAGGTCTGCCCGATTACCTCGCCCAGGTTCGTGCGAACGGGGAAATGAGAGTATTTGGGGACAGTAACCCTCTGCATCTCACACTTGGCGTAACTCTCTTCGATCCACAGGTGGTTGACCGTCTCGATGTTCCAATCCTTGGCCGCCTCATATTTCTCACTGCTGCTCCTTGCTGTGATGAGGTGTGTATTCTCGGCCTTCATCGTCTTGGTGTATGTGGCGCCGGTCGCCTTGATCAGATTTTCGAGGTATATGCGAGCGTCACCGCCGTAGTTGGAGAGACAGATTTTGAGACCTTCGAATCCGGGGATGCCATTTCTGGGAACCGGGTAGTGAAGTAGACGGCGGAGCGGAGACGTCCATTCATTATGCGTTATGAGGTGGTAAAGCCACGAGAGATTGCCAATGTCCTTCCCTGACTGAGCAGCCTTGATGTACTGTTCCCCGTCACGATACTGGCAAATAAAGTAGTCGCAATCGTCAACATTGTCGACCACCTTGCCACCGCCATTGTTGATGAGTTGCTTCACAGCTTCCAGTGATCGTGGAGTAATGCTGAGATCCCATGAAAGCATGACATCCTTGCCCCGAAATATCGTGGCTGGTTTTCTCGGGCCATCACTGAGATGGTTGGGGTTTGTTGAGGTCGCCCCGTTGAGCTGGTCGTATGTGGGAGCTTGCACTTCGCCTTGGTTCTCATCGTGGCTAAGAATTTCGGGATTGGGGAGCAGATAGGGGCCTTCGGGTATACGTTTGCCAAGCTTGAAGCAATCTTCGAACCTAGTGTATGTGTAAGAGGCGGCTCGAAGCATAAGGACTTTACAGACTTACCAGTGGGGCAATACAATCTTGCAATTGAGACCCTTCTCATTGGCGATGACACATTTAGGATCTTCCGTAGTCAGAGCGCAGATATGAGTGGTCTGTCGTGTCACATCGGCGCCTTCCATGCCGCCCATAGCCAGCGTAGCACCAATGATGGTCTCCTTGTCGATTTCAGGCAGACCAGCAGTTGTGAGGATGACTTTGGAAAAGAACATGCGCGGATCGGGAGAGTATGGCCGGACCTGTGCCTGCTTGTTCTTCTTGACTGATGCCTTGATCCAGTCGGTATTGACGACTGGAATCATAAAGGCCTGGGTCTCGGTGAACTGTGGAAAGTCGATGGTATTGGAGATGATGTGAGAAACCGCTTCAAGTCTGAGGGAGCCATCGCGTCTTGGGTCGAGGACCGTGCCGCCACGACCTTCAACAATGCCGGCATACTCGCTGATTTCTTTGGGAGCTAGGTGGGCACTCGGCACAAAGGCGAAGGTACATTCTGCGAACAAGCCCTTTGCCTGTTCAGCCATGGTGGGCAATCGGGTGAGGCATGCAATTGAGAAGAGCTAAAGAGCTGGCGGGCGTCGGAGTCGATGTCAGGGCATACGCAGGACGATATCTTGAGGTTTGCTGTCGGAGTGTTGTTTGCGCAGAAAGACCGGTGTGGGTGTAGCCTGCAGGCAATTACGAAAGGTGAAGGCGATTTTGACGCGAAATTGTTAGCGACGCGGCCGGGTTGGAGGACGCGAGGTAAGCTCGCCGTCACGTGTAGCTTCCTGGCAAGGTACATTTGTTTGGGCGGTCCCGGTGGGGTTGAGGAAGTACCGGTACTTTATCCATTAAACGCGCGATAGGATCGCGTTCAAGGGAAGCATCCGCCAACCAGCTGGCCATTTGCCGCAAGCCGCCCATCAATGTGTAGTGACATTCTTACCTCAAAACAAACTACAACCTTAATGCGACTACGATGACATTTGACACCATGGACGATATTTCTGCAGCGAAGTCTGTTTATCAATTATGGCCTTTCGAAGTAACTGTTCAAAACTCAATTGCTGCGCTCACCACCTCATGATCCCTGCTTCCATCCCACTCAGGGATAGAACCCGATTTCACCGAAATTCTTCGTTGCTATAGATACTTCCAACTTGAATGTACAACTCGAGGCCTTACACCCTCTTCATTACAAATGGCGCCTATAGACTCGACTTGATAAAGTCGGCAGCCCGCTCGGCGATGCCATAAACGGTTGCCTGAGGGTTGGCACGCACTGTAATGGGCACAATGGAAGCATCGGCCACCCGCAAGCCACGGATTCCATGCACCCGGAGCTTCTCATCTACCACTCCACCAAGCTTCCTAGGCATCATGGAGCAAGTACCCGTGAAGTGATAGGCGCCAACTGCTGTCTTACGCACAAACTCTTTGGCTTCCTCGAGGTCTGTCAAGGCGTTGGCAGGGTTGCGCTTTCCGCTCGGCTTCAGTTGACTGCGGAGCGGCTCGCTTGCGGCGATCTTCTCCAGGAGCTGGATATGTCTGGCCAGAACCTCGACGTCGAATGGATGCGATAGGTACGCGGGGTCGATGGCGACCGCTGGCGATTCAAGGGACGCAGAAGTGATGTGACTTGACCCTCGCGACAGGGGATGAGCGAGGAGGAGCGCTATTGTAAAGTACTTTTCCTCGCCAGGCGGCGGCGCTGCCATAGTTCCGTCTCCGCTGAACAATGCGAATCCCGGCAACGACAGATAGTACCCCGACGGTTCCGAAGACGACGTCAGGACGGATCGCACGTATCCCTCGAGAGTCTTTGTGAACTCTGGCGTCGCGCTTGTTTTGGGGCCGCTCAACTTGTCAAGAAGTTGAGTGACATCCTCGCCAGCGGGCAGAGGAAGCTGTGCAGTCGCTACAGTGCCGCTTCTCGAGAACGGTCCAGTACCCTTACCATATGCCTCCATCGCAGCTCCGACAGCAGCCGGTTCCTGACGAATGATACCATCCATGGTGTCGAGCTCTGGAAGGGCCTCAAAGCTTGCGCCGACCATGACGTGGTTCTGCAGGTTTTCGCCGACATGCGGGTTGTCGAGAACGACCTCAATGCCGAATTTACGAAGAAGCTCCCCATTTCCAACACCGGAAAGCTCAAGAATCCGTGGCGAGTTGAGGGTGCCAGCAGTCAACACAACCTTCTGTGCTGTTGCTGTTGTCGTCTTCCCATCCTTGGTGTATTGAACGCCATCGGCAACGATTTCGCCAGCCTCTGATCTGAAGACAATCTTCTCTACCAACGCTCGGTCACAACCGTCAAGTTGGATCTAGACTTTGCTGACTGTAGATACGCGCTGCCGGCGTAACTCCTCTGCTTTGTCTCCGGGTCTATAGTGTCCGGTGTGAGACTGCTGCCGACTCCCTGCCCACTTAATGGGTCACAAGAATCCGGGAAGCCTAGACTACGGATCGTATCTTGCCAGATTTTGGGCCAGAAAGACTCGACGTTATCCGGCAGAGACAACTTCAGTGGCCCTGTGCCCTCACCAGAAGCGATGGAGTAGGCCTTCTTGGAGGCTTCGTTGAACGTAGGCCAGTCCCAGCTGGGGTTGCCCAAGCTGGCCCACGCCTCAACGTTGGACCGGGTGGTGATGGTAAAGGAGAGGCCATTGAGTGCACCTGAGCCGCCAAGGAGACGACCTTGAGGGACAGCAATCTCACGACCACCTAGGCCATCCTGCAAGCGATTCTCTATCAGTAAACCGGACTCCCAAAAAGAAGCTGCTGGTCTGAGAAACACTCACTTGGGGCACCGTTCGGAACTGCCAGTCAGACGGCGTCTTGACAAGACTGGGACCCAGTGCGGGAATATTGACTCGAGGGTCTGCCGTTTGGTCTTCGCCCGCCTCCAGCACTAGGACCTGGACATCTGGGATCTCGGACAGAAGAGTGGCAACTACTAAGCCGGCGACGCCGCCACCCACGATGATAAAGTCGTATTTTGCAGCCATTTTGAGAGACGGTATGATGAGTAATGCGATACGAGTGATTCTGCAAAAGCAAAAAACTTCGTTGGAACTTCGGTCACTGTTAAATCATGGCAGGTTTCCGAGCCCGAGACGTTTAAGATTGTGTAGGATTGCGGCAAAGCATTAGTCGCCGTAGCGCCGAGCGCTCATCCGGCATCTCCCCCGCGGGCGGCCGTATTGCACCAACATACGACACTGAGCCGGCCAACCGTTTCCGGTACCGTTCAAGCAGGTTTCACTGCAGGGTTGCATCCTTACGACTTTGTTTCTGCATCAGGGGTATGACAGTTTGGGACGCAGGCCCTCTCACTTCCCTGGACCCCGGTCAACGACCGTCAAGGGACAACCGAGTCGGTATCCGGATATCAAGGTTATCGGGATGACCCATGATCACCGCGGCGCGATATTCATCTATGTACCTTTGATCAACGAGTACGGCCTCTAGGATAGAATGGAAGACGTTACGACGCGTGCTGGATTACATCCCAGTTGTTGGACACTAGTCAGTTCCTGTGGCATGCTGTTACCCCTCAGGTAACTCACGACAGATTGTCGAGGGATGGACTGGACCCAGCCGTGGATGGCACTAGGCATCATGTCAGATTTCGGTGGCTGCTCGACTGGCGGATGTTTATCGATTCCGGGCTCAGGACGAGTTATCGGCGGTAGACTTCAAGGGAAGAGCGCCTCGAGCTTGATGGAAGTAACCAAGTGCAACACACAAACTTCATCATGAGTGTTCTTCTCGATTCAAGTTACCAGGCCGTCCTGGTCTATGTCCTCGGACTCTTTTGTGGCGTCGCCGTTCACTTCGGCATTTTTATTCATGGAGAATGGCATGTACAGGCTCCTCAGATTGCTCTGGGTCACTTCTGGCTGTTCTCTTGTTTCGCGGCTCTCAGCCGTTACTACAAGGGCTCAGTTGTTGGTGATCTATGTCACTCTCTCTTGATACTATCCGCTGGTTACCTGCCTAGACTTTTTACCAGCATCATCCTCTACAGATCCTACTTCCATCGTTTGTCAACTGCTGGCTTCAAAGGCCCATGGTACGCCCGAGTCACCAAGCTGTGGCACGTCTGGGCCTGCAGAGGCTGCAAAAATCATCTGCTCTTGGAGAATTTACACGAGCAGTATGGAGACTTCGTGAGGACAGGTAAGTAGCCATCCGAAACAAACTTGTTTGAACCCTCTGTTGATAGACTAGCCAGGGCCCAGTGAAATCACTGTTTTCCACCCAGGAGTCTTCATGGCTGTAGATGGTCCCCGGTCTGAATGCATCAAGTCTGAGTGGTACGACATTCTGCACCCCGATCGTGCGCTTGTGACAACACGCGTCAAGCCCATTCATGCTGCCAGACGGCGTGAATGGAACCGTGGATTCTCGGCACAAGGTATTTACCCCATAGATCTTCGGAATCATGAGCCTATCTCTAACGAGCCGTACCGCACAACAGCCCTTGTTCAACACGAGTCAAAGATTCTCAAGTATATTGAGCAGCTGGACGTCTGCATCGAGGCGGATGCCAAAGCGCACGTTGCTTCGGAAGTGCGGAACCTGTTCTTTTGGTTCGGGTTTGATGTCATGGGAGACTTTGTCTTTAGCAAGTCGTTTGATATGCTGCACCAGCAGCAGTGGCACCACATTATCGTGCGGCTGCAGCGTGCTCTCTCGCTGCTCGGACCGTTCAGCCCTGCTCCATGGCTCATCCAGGTCGGCTTCAAGCTGGGACCGCGAATCAGCGTTCTCAAGGACTGGTTCGACATGGTCGCCTGGTGTGAGCAACAGATGCGTGTTAGACTTGATGAAGGAACTCCTAAGCCAGCCATTCCTGATCTCGCCTACTACTTGATGGAGCTGAACGACGGCCAGACTGAGCTCAATGATCGTTTGCCATGGCTTTATGGCGACAGCTTGCTCGCAATTGTTGCTGGAAGGCAAGTCGATTTCTCCAATCTCGTGGGCGCTCATTTATTGACAAACATACAGCGAGCCGACGGCTGCTGCCTTGATTGGTATCTTCTGCGAGTTGGCTAAGCACCCTGAGCACGCCGAGAAGGTCTATGAAGAATTGAGAGACGTCGATGCTACCAACCTCAAGACTCTCACGAGCCTCCCGCACCTCAATGCTGTCATCAACGAAGGTCTCCGCTTGTACCCAGCCCTTCTCACCGGCGGGGCCAGGAAGACGACGGAGAACGGGGCCACGATCGGTGGGACATTCATCCCGCCCGACACGACAATCATTGCCCCGCGTCACGTTATATCCCGAAGTAAGTAAATTCATAGAGGGTTGCTTTCGTCAGTTCTCAGCTCACACATTATCAACAGGGGAGGACTGCTTCGAGCGCGCCAACGAGTTCATCCCTGAGCGATGGAGTACGCGGCCAGAGATGATCCGCAATATTGCAGCTTTTGCGCCATTTGGAACAGGTATGGCGATCTTTGTCTTTTGTCTGCTATATGATAGCTTTTGGTCGACTAATCCGTCTCTTGCAGGTCACCACAGCTGTCTTGGCCGTTTCCTGGCCACCGACACTATGAGATTTGTTGTTGCCAGACTTGTGAAGAAGTACCATTTCCGCCTCGCACCAGGAGAGACGGGCAACCGAGTCTTTGACGACGTGAGGGATCAGTTCACCTCTAATCCGGGTCCCCTGTCGCTGTGTTTCGAGTTGAGGTGATTATACTATGTTTAGACAAATTAAGTATGTAGTCACTTAGAGTTTAGCCAAGGTAACCAAGAAGCAAATCGTATCATTTTTCATTTATTTCTACCCAGTGTTCAACAAATGTATCTCTAATGCCGAGGCCCTATTATTCATACGTAAGAACATTGATATATTGGACTATCTCTGGGCGAACATGGTGAGCTACCCATGAGGTTGCTATCGTCTATTCCGGAGCTATCTCAAGCAAGGCTAGTGTATGGCCATCCATTGATACCGCTGGTCAGCAGCTGACCAGATTGGATCGCGCCGGTACCCTTTTTGAGCTCTTCCACGTCCCAGTTGGCCCAAACAGTACGACCATTGAGGAACGCCGCCTCGGGACTTGCTAGCCACACCGTGAAGTGGGCAGGGAGTTGGACTGCAAGCCAGCGCGCGGGATGTCAGCACCTTGTTCGGCCCGCTAGAGCTGCAACGGGAAGGAGAAGCAGGGTTGTTATGAAGGGGGATGGAGAGGAAGCGAGTGGAGGGGAGTGTCGGGACGGAGAGGGAAATCTGGGCAGATGGGTGGACAGGGGAGGGAAGGGTCGTAGCCTAGTATGAAAAAGACAATGGAACTGCACCTTTATCCATGGGGAGAGCTTCGGCCTTGGCGCCACTCTTGGTGAAGATGTCGGTCTCGACCATGCCCGGGTGAAGGGTCACCGCGAAGATGTTCGGGTTTTCCGCCGCTAGGAACTCGATGATTTTCGTTTGAGCTAGCTTGGACGCCATGTAGGCGGACAGACCAGGCAAGGCGACTGCCGGCAACGCCGTTGTGCCGGTAGTAAGTGCGACGATGGACGCATGCGAAGGGTTCGCCGTGGGGAGGAACACCTTGCTGACGAGGTATGTTCCTTTGGTGTTTGTCTGTCAGGTCGGTGTAAGTGCTCGGGCCCTCTCATTCACTTTCACTCCCTGTCTCTTTATCTCTTTCTCGCTAACAACTTGTGTGGAGAGAGAGAGACAGAGAACTATCTTCGTTAAGGGTAGTCTGATTTACCTCAAAACTCTGCCACCAGTCATCGGTAGCCGACCCTGCGACGGGCGACGGGCTGGACACATAGCCAGAGGTCAAAACAAGAATATCCCACTTGCCGATCGCGGCTGCCACCTTGATCAACGTCTGTTCGTCAGTAATGTCCACGGTGTGAACATCACTCTGCACAGACGACGGCAAGGAGGCGGCCGTCTCGGCTATGGCGGCCTCTGTGCGGCCCAGGAGACTGACTCGAGCGGCCCCGGCAGTAGCAAAGGCCAGGGCGGTCTCTCGGCCGATTCCACTACCCTATCAAGAGAAGGACACAGCGTCAACAGAAAGGTTCCTAGGTAAGTAAGGTACCCGTACGGATATATTGCGGACACAGAACTGGAGCGATATAGAGTTGTGACGGGGGAGGGCCAAAAGCTCCGATCTTTTTGGATCATGGCCAGGCATATTCGGAGGCGAGAGGTCATCACAGAGGGGCCGTGGACGGGGGGCTGGGCGAGGGTCGATATTCACAACCAGGGGAAAGGGAGAGAAAATTGGATATCGTAGAACTTACCGCGCCTGCCACGATGATCGTCTTCCCCGCCGCGCTGAGCTCCGGGCGGGAGGGCGAGATAGCCTCGTAGGTGTCGTTGCGCCATGTCGGCGTGACGGAGGGCAGAGGGGGTTGCATCTTGACTCCTTTGAGCGATATTGGATTGGGATACCGAGAAGAAGGAGAAACGGTCGAGCCGAGAACGGGAGTATGTAGCGTCAGCCTTGGAAGTGGCGAGATACGAGATTTCAGCGAAGCCAGAGAGCGATGCTGGATGTATGGATAGATTGAGTGAAGCGTGGGGTAGGTAACGGGAATGCCAGAAACAGTCTCGAGCTATCGCGAGCTAGGCCCTGTCTTTTTATCCCCCCCCCCCCCCCCTCTCTCCCTCATTGAGCTGAGCTAAGACTCAAAAGTTCGGGATTTTGTTTACAAACTCCGTGATATGCAGCGTTGCGGCGCAGCTCGCACCGTCGAAGACGCCATGGCTCTGACTAACCGGTTGGTTGGTTGGACGGCCATGTTGCCTGCTCATCTTCTCATGAAGGATGCAGATAGCTGACCGGTAGACAAGCTACTCAGTAAGAACCAGCATTCCCCACCGGCAACTCGGGGACTTTGGTGAAACCTGAGATTAAGCAACAAACTGACACCTGTGCCTTGCATAATTACCGGAAGCGGGATAAACGTAAGCCTCGTTGCAACATCACCATGGCCGTCAAGGTAAGGCAACGTATGCAGTCTGCACCTTCTACTAGGGGAGAAAGAGTGCCAGACAACCCCCGTGGTGGGAAGCATTGCATCCAAACGGGTTAACAAGTGCGCGGCGCAGCGGTGGGTGGCAGGTGCTGCTTTGCTGAAGACAGTCTTTGTCTTTCACATGGTTCCTTTTGTGGTTTCTGTGGGACTCGGTCTGCTATGTATGGCCCGTTGACAAGTGTCTCTGGAAGTTTGATATATCAACTTGCAGAAACTCCACTTTGAAACTCCCCCCACACCTCGAGACTCTTGAATAGACTGGGGAACGGTTGAACCCCTGCAATGAAAATGGTAGAGCGGGGAGGCCAAGTCTTCTCAGAGTTCCATCATACCATGGGGAGGGGGGACCCTCGTTAGACCGGACAAGACTTTGGGACTGGTAAGTTGTAACTTGGCAAACCCTTGAGGGTTAATGAGGCTGTGGGGTCTCTCTATCACGTACATGACGAGTTCCCGATCACATCTGAGAAGAGGACAGTCACGTGGGAAGAGCATGGTTCCCTATCGATATTACCCACACGTGCAGCAACACCAGGCGGGTGGTTGGTCCTAAAAGACGACGATTGCCACGAACCATTGTCTATTACTATTCAACTATCGCTGCTTGCAAGCCTGCACAGTGACCAGAAAGTGGTAAGTTTTAGAGTGTGAGCGGGGAGGAATGGGATGAAAGAATGCAGTGTCATGCAAGCGCGGAAGTTCAGAACACTCCTACTGAATCATGTCATCCCATCTTGTCTCCCTTCGATCAGATGAGCAGAAGCCTCGCCAGGCAGGCTTACCTACTGGGTTACGTGAAGGAGGAGGAGACGAAGAGCAAGGAAAACATGGTTCGGCAAAGTAGTGCAAAGTACATTCTGTCATACTTGCATGGCCATCTCTCACTCTCATTCTCAAACTAGTATCAAAGTGGCCGGCAGACACACCAATAAGCTGGGAACTACCGCAGAGTAGGGTGACATCGACTTGTGTCTCATCGTCTAGCTCACCCTTTCGTCCACTTCTTTTTTGGGGATTCCTGGCCGTGATTGATAGACGCGGGAACCACGTTTCGTCTTTGTGGGATGAGAGTAAAAGAGAGTGTGTGTGAGAGGAAGGAGAGGCAAGGCAGGGTGGCGGCATGGCACCCGGCGGCTTCTCGATGCGATGAGCGTCGTTCCCGCACCCCCCATAAGAGATGAAGGCATCCCCCGCGCGTGCTGTGCCGCGAGGGCGGATGTCTATCGGGCTGGTATCCGGAAACTCTCTCTCATTGCTTGTTGGCATTTGAAGCTGAGGCAGTAAACCAAACTGACTGGGCCCAATCGCATTACACACTTTGAAGAGCAGAAACACATTTCGCCCATTATGCCTGGTGCCGGCTCCAGAGGCATAAGCCTCTTAGTTTGGATTGTTGTCTTCACCGTTGTCGATGCTTCGTTTTTATGTCTGCGAGCTTGGTCAGCGAGGGTGATGAGGAGATCATTCTATTGGGATGACGGGATGATCATCTTCGCCTTTATAAGTCCATCACCCCTACCTCTTTGATACAGGACTGACCATGGCAGGCCAACATTGTTGCGCTAGAGGGTGTTGTCATTTGGGCCATTTACAACGGCTTGGGCAAACACACCAATGAGTTGACTCTGGATGAGTATGCTGTTCAGTTCAAGGCAAGTTAGACATCTCATTCCATCTACTTGAACCATCTCTAACACTTGCTCTCTTACAGCTCATCCTCGCCAGTGGTGTTACATGGCTTCTGGGAACCGTCTTCATCAAGATGGCCATCTTGTGGCTGTACACTAGAATCTTTTCCACGGCAAAGTTCAAGCGCTGGTCGCATATTCTCATGGGCGTGACGGGAGCCTACGGTGTCGCATTCCTTATCCTCTTTATGAGTAGATGCTCGCCCATGTCTCAACAGTGGGCGCCGGTCGAAGGTGGTCACTGCCGCGATATCACTGTCGATCAGCTCGTCTCAGTGACCATCAACATCGTCGTCGACATCGCCATGACCGCACTGCCGATGCCGGCGCTCTGGGGTCTTCAGATGCCCCTTAGGAACAAGATCGCCGTCAGCGCCATGTTTGGCATGGGTTTTGCGTAAGTTGTCTCCTTCTCTTCTCTCTACATAGCCCTAGGCAGTAGCTAACTTTTATATGCCAGAACTATCGCAATCATGATTTGGCGTCTAGTCAACACGGTCACCACCATCGGTGACCTCGACTTTGTCTACAACCTGCACGACATTGGCCTCGTCAGTCTCCTCGAGCTCTGGATCGGGATCATCATCGCATGTCTGCCGACCCTGGGTCCTCTCTTCAAGACCTATGTCAAGCCAGCCGTCTCCAAATTCGGCTCCAAGCTGACGAACCCGTCAACGGACAAGGGCGGCCAGATCAACCTCAAGGACTTGACGAGCAGCAGCGGCGGCCACAGCATCCGCCACCCCCGTCGAACGTATGACAAGCTTGGGGACAATACCTCCGTTGTGGACCTCGAGCGCGCCGAGCTGACGACAAAGTGTCAGTTCTCGCCAGAAGCCGAGGCCCCCAGAGGCAGCAGGCCCGTCATCTATGTTCATCAGGACATTGCGTCGCAGGAGACTTGGAAGCGAGGGGCGCAGGCTTGAGTTCGTAGACTAGGATCGGGGGTTAGGGAAGGAAACGGGGAGTTACGGCCGATGGATGAAATTTATCCGGGATATGAGATATGTACACTTCTTGACGTACCATTCTACTTTGTAACTATATATTGTCACTTATCAAATTATTTTCTCATTAACCACCAAGCGAAACATTCGAACATTCGCATTACATTTTGAAGTCAAGCAGCTTCGAGAGTGTCTCATACAAAGTGTTTGCATCTGCAGACATCGTACACACTCTGGAGAGACTTCCGGGAGATTTTCCAATAAATCAGGGCTTTACAATTACTTGCAGCCAGACCTCCCTGGGTGTCCGTGTCGATCACTCCTTCTCGGAAAGCGGCACGCCTGACTCTTACTCGCCCAGCAACGCCCAGACAGCGTTCCTGGCCAGAGACATGGGAATCCCGGGAACCCACGAGAAGGGAGTTGGGACGACAACAACATCGACCCAGCTCCACGGCGAGGGGAGTGGAATGGAGGACAGTCTGTATCAGACTATCTGCCATACGCCGAGCACCATCCCGCCCCTAGTGGGCAGCCAAGTTCATCAAAGGACGAAGGACAAGACCAAGACCAAGACCAAGACCCTCTTCGTGTTCAGTGACTGATTACTGGTTCCAGCAAGGAAGAAGCTTTTGGTCCTCACGCCTTTTAGAGTTACACGCGTGGGGACAAACTGGAGTCAGGTCGGATAAGGTAACGGGAACTCTTCAGAGTTTACATCCGAGCACCTTGCGAGAACGACTGGACCCAAGTAAGGCCAGAACGTATCCACATAAAAGTGTACCTGCATCTTTAATATAACGTTTAACTCTCATTCGCTGCGTGGTCAACACACCGTACACACGTGAGGTTTCGTGAGACCTGGAATATGGGTCGAGATGCAATCAACTTGCACTCTTTTCACTGCTTTCACTACGACATCAACGTAGCACCACCGCTTCCCGATCTCTTATGGATCACAAGAGTCTGGATCGAAACTCGTGTGTCACTAAATGTATCCATAGCTCAATATCCAGAGTTCGCGTACCGGTGGAGAGTGGAACTCAAGGGCATAACCAGGAATTGGCATCTGTTAGACTTTCACGATGCAGCTTCGTCTTCTTCCGGTTACCAGTTTTCTTGATCCCCAGTCCAGCGGGAATGCTACGACTCTTAAACGGAAACCGTTTCAGGAAACGTTTCCTTGAGGGATCCCTTGCTTTACACCACGACTTCTGGTTCAAACTCTGGCCTCTGGTTGGTTTGGCGACCTCTTCCGCGACTTCGTCTGCGATCCGCGAGTGACTGTGTGATTCAATATCGCGCGAGGTATATCGCTTAGCCGGAGCCGGGTATGATCGTTCAGGGGTCACTACATATTGCATATGTATTGCCTGCCGTTCAAGTCACAGCCGTGTAGTGTATCGTCTCTACGCAAGATCTCTCCAAAGTCCCATCTTCAAGGCTTCCGAGACTATGGGGTCTTGAACATGCGTCCTTGACATGACCGGGGCCAGCTTCCAAGTACCGACTAACAATTTTGACATTCGTCGATAGAGGCAAATATCCAGACTGGAAGTTGGGGGCATCCGGCATGTGTTGTCAAAGGTGGATGAATCTGAATCATGAGAGCAATGAATGGGTTTCGCCACGAGGCCTCTCTATCCCGAGGCCGACGATGTTGTTGATCATGTCGACGCTCGGCGGGCCTTTATCAATGGGCCGCGACCGCCCCCTTTTTTGATATCAGGAGATGCCAAAGAGGGTCTCTCTATGTCTCTCGTGCTTCAAACCGTAGGTGTCAAACCAAACTGTCGGATCTCAACTTTACAGCATATTCTTCATCTCCTTTCTTGCTAGAAGCCAAGTTCGTTAGCAGACCGCAGGACGGGGCCCATCATATCATCATGCAGCGTTCAGGCAGCCTCGGGGAAAATTGTCCCCTCACGCTCAAACACGCCTCGTTTGAAGACGAGATCGTGTCGAGCAGCACAAAATCCTCTTCCTCCTGCTCCTCCTCCACTTTCACCGAGGTCCTTCGCATACCTCGTCTGATCTGGGACTTTACCGAGAGCAACTTTGCCACATTCGTCGTACCCAACACGGCCTTTGGTCTCCTGGGCGGGCTCACCGGCGCGCCCCTGACCTCGGGCCACGCAGCCACGCTCTCCATCGTCCAGCGCTTCCCTCTGGTGGTGGCCTTCAACTGGTACAGCGTGCTCATCTTCGACCTGGCCAACCAGAGGGGGCCCGAATCCGTGGCCGAGGACCTCGCGAACAAGCCTTGGCGTCCCATACCGGCGGGCAAGGTGACGCCCGAGCAGACTCGAAAGGCCATGCTCGTGGCCATACCCGCCGTGCTAGCCCTGAACTACGTGCTGGACGTCTGGGAGGAGGGCGTCTTCATCCTGATCCTAACGTGGCTGTACAATGACCTCCGCGGGGGCGACGAGCTCGTCCGGGACGCCATCATCGCCGTCGCCTACTTCCTCTTCAACACGGCCTCCCTCAAGATTGCCATCAGCGGCGGGGCAGTAGCAGAAGCAGCAGCAGGGGCAGCAGACGACGTACGCGTACCCATCACCATCACCCACGACGGGTACGTGTGGGCGGGCATCATCAGCGCGGCCATCCTGACGACGATGCAGGTGCAGGACCTCAAAGACCAGGCGGGCGACCGCGGACGGGGCCGCGCGACGGTGCCCCTATTCTTTGGCGACAGGGTCTCGAGGACGTCGCTCGCGGTGCTGGTCCCCTTCTGGTCGTGCGTGTGCGTCTACGTCTGGCACATCCGGTCGTCGTGGGCGGTGCTGCTGCCCACGTTGTCGGGAGCCATGGTCGTCGCGGCGGTGCTGCGGACGCGGACCCCGGAAACGGACGCCAGAGCGTGGAAGCTGTGGTGCCTGTGGACGGTCTGTCTGTATTCCCTGCCCCTCGTCGGTGACGGTTTCGTGTCGTTGGCGTCGCAGCACGTGGAATGAAGGGGGGCGTGGAGGAAGAGAGACATTACCTGCAGTTTACGGAGTGCGGACTCAGGTACGGAGTAACACAGAGCGAATTGTCATTATTGTGTATGTAGAGTTTCCGTTTGAAGGAGTTGGTTGTTGGAACTTGAGAATCCTTGGAGGCTGTACCAGTCATTCGGAAGATAAGTGACAAGCGTACGGGGTCTTCATAGAGCACCGCTTCGGCTAAGAGTCGGCAGATGGACTTGGAAAGAGATGCTGCTATCTACTACGTACATAGTATCCTTGAACCCTTGATGTGCGTGATTCTTTTTGAAGTTGGACAAGGATCACGAGTCCAGCGCTGGCAGGGAGCGGGCCGCGGGGGGCCAGGATTGCAAGCGCGGCGCCAGGGGCGTTACTTGACTTTTGCGTGTGTTTTGTAAGTAGGCTAGTACGGATAGATGAACCGTCGTAGCTCTAAACGTATCCGTACATAGTAAACGGTGGTGAAAGACGCCGTGTAGAGTGGGAAATTGACTCGTCGAAACTCCAAAGCGACTAGGGAAACAGCGCAGCGGGAGGATCACTTGGCTGCCTTCCTTCCCCTCCTTCGCTCCTAGTGTCGTCAGCAACTAGTCGATGATCGTGGAGAGTTGTCTTTTGACTCAAGTGATTACGGAGTAGTTGGGTTCGACCTCGTCGACTTGCCAGGTAACAAGGTACTCAAGAAGGGCGTTGTTGCACGAGGTTGTCTTCGGCCGGACCATTGGTTTCCGTCCGGGCTCGGGTGGCGTCCGTCGACCCGGAGCACCCGGGGTACACCCTCCACGGTGCCTCCACGGTCCCATTGCTGCGCAGTGCCCACCTTTACAGGTCCTTGTAAGTTGTTACCGCACACGTAGGATGAACGGTTGACACTTGACAGGCATTAGTCCCAGTACCGCCCTCATGGTTGCGGGCGGCCGGCCTCTTCAGTCTGCAGTCTGCTGAATGTAGTTTGCTGTGCAGGAACGGACAGGACGTCGTTCGTTTCCACGGGAAATCTTCCCTGCAGAGTCCCCCAGATATGCACGGCTATTAGTCAGTTTAGTGCGGCTTTCTCAACTTCTTGCTGCCAAACCTCAGACGGGCCATGGATGACGACGGCTCATCCTTGCTTGCCAGCAACCGTTCGTGTCAGGGACAACCCCTAGATGAGAATACCGGCGACACTACCTGCCTATATTAGCTTTACATGAGTTGTGCTTGCAATCGTCGAAACCGTCTCGCCAAGTTTCAACAAACGCGTGATTAGTCCCCGCAACTCGAGACGGCGAATGGAGTTTACCTGTAGGCGTTGGCCTTTCCCGAAGGTTGACATTGAGGTATATTCCTATTCCCCCTCATCTCTCGGAGCCATCCATCGAATCGAACTCGCGACCTCTTGGCCCCGGCTGGCCCCTTGAGGCTTCGAAGGAGGGACACGCGGCAACCAGTCCCCATCTTGTCCCATTCTGTCCAACCTTCCCACCGATTCTCATAGCCCTCCCGGCCCTTCTCAAGGTCTCGCAGGGTGAAGAGTCAGGCACATGCTTGGTTCACCGTTCGGGGGCCCTATCTTCTCAATAGCTTAAAAGTTTCCTTCCCACAACTGCTCGCGTGGGCGGCTAGTATTCGTGGGCCATCGTAGTCAATATTGGCATGGGTGGTAATCAAACTATCGTCAGCTTCCTGGCTGTAACCGGTAGTCTCATTTCGTGTTGTTGATGCCTCTTGGTTCCGTCGTTTGTGACCTGCCTGATAAATATGTAGCATCGAAGCGCTGGTGTTGCATCGTGAGAGAGGTTTCTTCCTCTCCTCACCTCCAACCTCCAGTCGTTCTTTCTCACCCTCCCTCCCTACCTCCCTCTCCTCTCACTTTGTGTGACAGCAAGTGATTGTGACCCCCTCACTCTTTTCCAAAATGGTGTCTCTCCTCAGCTTGCTCACCCTCGCGCCCGCGGCGGTCTCGGCCTTCTCCATCGGCCGGGCAGGATCGGGCACCGGCATCCGACCGGATGGCCCGTTCTTCGGCGGCCACGACATCGCACAGAGAGCCACGGACTGCCGCTGCTTCCCCGGCGAAGAATGCTGGCCGACGGCGGCCGAGTGGTCGGCCTTCAACACTACAGTCGGCGGCCGACTCATCGCCACGATCCCCATCGGCGCCGTCTGCCACGACAGCACCTTTGGCGCCTACGACGAGGCCAAGTGCACCGCTCTCCAGAACAGCTGGTCCGCCTCCGAGACGCACATCCAGACCTCGTCGTCCGTCATGGCCGCCTTCTTTGCCAACCAGAGCTGCGACCCGTTCCTCGCCAAGACGGACCGCTGCGTCATCGGCACCTACGTCCAGTACGCCGTCAAGGCCGCCAGCGCCGACGACTACGCAAAGACGATCCGCTTCGCGCAGGACTACAACATCCGCCTCGTCATCCGCAACACGGGCCACGACTACCTCGGCAAGTCCACCGGTGCCGGCGCCCTCGCGCTCCGGACGCACCACCTCAAGGACATTAGCGTGCTCGACTACAAGTCCACGGCGTACACGGGCAAGGCGCTCAAGCTCGGCGCCGGCGTCCAGGCCGGTGAGGCCCAGTCCGCTGCGCACGCCCAGGGACTCGTTGTCGTGGGCGGTAACAGCCCTACCGTCGGCATCGCGGGAGGCTACACGCAGGGCGGCGGCCACGGGCCCCTCGTCTCAAAGCACGGACTCGCGGCCGACCAGGTGCTTGAGTGGGAGGTCGTCACCTCCGGCGGCAAGACACTCGTCGCGACTCCGACCTCCAACTCGGACCTTTACTGGGCGCTTTCCGGTGGCGGTGGCGGCGTCTACGCTGCCGTCTTGTCCATGACCGTCAAGGCCTACGCCGACACCATTGTCTCGTCGGCCAACCTGACTTTCACCAACTCTGGCGTCACGGACGATGTGTTTTACGGCGCGGTGACGACCTACCTCAAGACCCTCCCTGACATTGTCGACGCCGGTGCCGTCAGCATCTGGCTCCTCGCCTCGGGTGTATTCCAGATGCAGCCTACGACTCTGCCCAACAAGACTAAGGAGGAGCTCCAGGTTCTGCTGCAGCCTACTCTCGACGCTCTCGATACTGCCGGTATCACCTATGGTAAGTCAGAGTCCTGAGCCAGAATTCGGAAGGAAGACAGAAGGATAATAACACATGCCGCAGACTTCAACATTGGCCAGTACACCAACTTCCTCGACAGCTACAACGACATGAACCCGGAGCTCGCTGTGACCGAGTTCAACATCGGCGGCCGTCTCATGCCCCGCACCCTCGTCGCCGACGACGCCTCCGCGGCCAGCCTCATGACCGCGCTCAGAAGCATCCTGAGCAACGGCGGCATCATCTCGGGTCTCACCATCAACGTCGCCCGCGCCGCCAGCGCCGTAGCCAACTCTGTCAACCCGGCCTGGCGCACCGCCCTGGCGCACCGCCCTCTTCTCCGCCGTCGTCGGAACGTGAGTCTTGTCTCCCTCTGCTCTCTCACCCTTGTGAACAGCGTAGTATTAACACATTTCATGATAAAGTGCCTACAGCCGCACCGACTTCTCGACCCTCGTCTCGGGCCAGACCACGGTCACGGACACGCTCATCCCTGCCCTCAAGGCGTTGACGCCCGGCGGCGGCGCGTACCTCAACGAGGCGGACCGCAACGAGGTCGACTTCCAGTCCACGTTCTACGGCAGCGCAAACTACGCCAAGCTCAAGGCAATCAAGAAGCTCTACGACCCTTGCAGCACGTTTTACGCTCTGACGGGTGTCGGCAGCGATGATTGGGAGGTGCAGGGCGACGGCCGCCTCTGCAAGGCTGCGTGAGTTGTGAGCAAATGAAGGATGATGATGAGTAGAAGAAAAGGAGGCACTCACATTTACTTTTTTTGAATTATCGCGTTTCCGTAATTTTAATATCAATATGAATTCGCTTAGTGCCTCAAAAATGGAGTTCCTGGAATGGCTTTCTTGTTGATGAAGTGAGATGGATGTGAAGTGAGTGAGTTGCAGTGAAGTGAGACGTTTCAACCATGTTGATCATTCTCAAGCTAATCGTCGACCAATCAGGCATGAGAAGCATGACGGATTGAGCAATACGTTTTGCAGAGCAATCAAACCAATCATATCTTGTCTAGCTCCTCACGTCGTTTGATCAGCAATATCTCGCTTATGACACCTAACTGAGGGAACATTCAGTTGATTGAGTTGATTGAGTTGATTGAGTTGATTGAGTTGATGGAGTTGATGGACCTTGTTCAAGGTATAGTGGGAATAGCAAGGCGGTAAGAAAGCTCATGTGTCATACCCTCCAGATAAGCACCGTATATAAGGTAATCGAAATCGTAAGTCCTTGAATAGAGCAAGGTTTTGAGTTGCAATCTATCCTGTTTTTCCATTGCAATGGATTCCATCATGGTCCCCAAGACGAGGCAAAGTCAAAAGGTCGCTGCAAGCAACTAACTAGGTAGCAAAACCCCTTAGTGCCTGGTCTTCATCACACGTCCGTCCTTTTCAGGCTCTACCTGCCGCCTTGCGAGTGTTACTCATGAATACTTCCTAGGCCCGAGACTCGACCGCCGACCAGGAGGCATTGAAGGACGACTTCAAGATGCCCGACATTCCTAACATATATTGCGAACACCTTTAACAATCTATCGATATCACTATCTGTCACGTAATCCGCATCTTACGAAGTACCCGTCACGTGCTAAATCACGTATCTATTTTAAATATTATATATATAGACCTTTTCCTTTTATTTATTTCTACTTAAATAGTTAAGCTACTTTTATTATACTCTATATACTTATTACTACGTACTATAACTCATAATAATTATAAGCCTAGTTCTTAGTTAAGACCTTATATTATAATAACGTACTTATTAATACGATTTTTATAATCTCTTTAAAATAACTAATATACTCGTACTTACTTTAGCTTAAGCTAAGTTAACTAGTTATAATAATTAAATTAAATAGTTTAATACTTTTTATACTATAAATAAGGGCGTAGGGGTTTAAAAATACGTCGACTTAGACGTTCTAAACTCTAATATACTCCTTAACCCTTTTATAGCACTTATTTTACTTTTTAAATTCGAATAATTAATCTTAACTTATAATAAAAAAGAGCTACGAGCTTACTAAGTACGTTATAAAATATTTAAATACGATTAAAAAAACTAAGAAATCCTTTACTAAGAGCTTCTAAACCTAACTCTTAATATAACCCCTTCGACCTCTTTAAATACGAGTAACCCACAGGACTAAGCTAGGTTTTTTTTTATAAAACTAGCTTTATTACCTATTTTACGTAACTAAGTTTATTTTTATACCGTATTTATAAAAAGGATTTATATACTTAAGAGTATTTAGAAATAATAAGAGCTCAATGTTAAATATAAATAACTTAAAACTTAGGAATATAATATAGTTAATATATATATTAAACTCCTCGCTTAGTAATTAATAAAATTAGTTAACGCTATTCTTTATAAATACGTATTTTAAAAAATTACCGAGAGTAGCTCTAAGTTTAGTATATAATAACTTATTAAATAACTAAAATAAGAACTTTAGCCTTTCGAAGTAGTAGTTAGGAATATAGTTTAAAAAGATTATTATTAAACCCTTAATAAAGCGAAGACTAAAGTTAATTTATAATATTAATATAAAGAGTAGTAATCTATTTATTTCCGAGCTAAATTATACGATATTCTAAAAATTAACCCCTTTAGGGTCCGGTCCGCCTCATTGGGGGCCATCTTCGCCTTTATAAATAAGCTAGTTTATTAGAGTTAATATCGAGTATCTTTATTACGTACTTTAATAAAACTTTATAACTAACTATAGCTGGCCGTAGCCGTTACTAATTATTAATACTAACTAAACTTAAGATATTAATAACCTTATTACTATAATATATTAATTACTTTCTTAATAACTAAATACTACCCCTTATTTTCTCCCCTTATCTTATTTAATAATAACCTCTCTTTATTAATATTCTTATTTAATACGCTTACTTATACTCTTTTTAAGCTCCTAATTATATTATTAAGTCTAAGCTTATTTATATTATTTTATTATATTAAAAAAGTATTAATAAGAGCAACGCTTATTATAATATATTTATCCGTTTTTTATAAGTTAATATTACGGATATAGTATTTATTAAGGTAGTTTTTTTATAACTCGGGGTCCTCTAGTATAATATTTATAAGATCGAACTTCTAGTTATTAAAGAAGCCCTAAGGGTTAACGAGCTATTAGTAATATCTTAGTATTTTAATAAAGTGTACTTAAAATAAATAGTTAAATAGTAATAGCGATAGTAATAGTATAATAATAATAATATAATAATAATAAATAGCGAGGGAAGCGTTTTTAATTTTAATAAAAGTAACGAGGTAATAAATGTGTATATATATAAGTTAAAGTTAAAGATATTAGTAAGGTTGGTATTATTTTTAATAATAATAACGAGGGTATTTCTAATACTATACTATTATAAGCTACTATTACTTAGAAAAGTAACTAACTTAGCTAGGTATACGGTAGGTTTATAAAGTAGTAGCGTCGGGCGCCTAATATTATTATTAATAATCCGTAGTTATAAACTTTATAAGAGGGAAAGTTAAAAAGTTAGAAAATTTAAAAAAATAGTCTAGCGAGATAATATGAGTATTTACTAATATCGTGTATTAATACTATATAAATAATACTAAGAACCGCCCGAGTAGCTAGTAAAGGTAGAATATATAAATAAATTCTAAAAATTAATAAAAAAATCGCTATACTTAACTTCTTAATTATAATTAAGTTTAGGCTTAATTTTATATAGGGCTAACGTATATATAAGACTTTTAATAAATTAATAACTTTTAAAACAAATACTAAGACCCTCGAGGAGATTATGTATATATTTAGCCTCGTTACCTAGGACATATATACTAAATAGCTTTTAAAATAAGGAGGGGCTTATTTTATTTTTATAGGACGTTCTAATATAGCTAACGACGTAAATAATAAAAATAATATTATATATCCTTATAATTGCATATACTTATAGAAGCTAATAGCTTATTAAAAGTTAGAATAAGTACTTATAAACTAAAACGTTAATAAGTTATTAATATAAATATTAAAAGGCTAAGTAAAAGAGGTCCTCGCTATTATTAAATTAAGTAAGTAAAAATTACTTTATAATAAGCTTAAAAAAGTTAAATAGCTAAAGAACGATAGAACCCCTAAAAAACCCGGTTTTTTAAAAGGATTCTCTAACTAACTTAAAGCGAGCTTATTAGTAAATACTAACGAGGGCTACGTAGTTACTATACTTATAAAGGGTTAGGACTTAGAAATAAACGTAATTTTTAGTACCCCTATAAGTAGTACTTATTCTCTATTTTAAAGTATAATAATAAATAGTTATAAAGTAATATATCTAGTTAATAATAAAAGCTTTTTTAAACCTAAGAGTTACGTACTTTTTAATAATAATAACTACGTTAAATTAGGGATTACTATACTACTTATTACTATATATAATACTCGTATTATAAAGGGCGTTCTAAACGGCCCTAAGGAGAAGGGAACTTACGACCTAAAGCTTTAGAACGTCGCTTATATTAAGGGATTCTATATTAATATAATCTTAGAGACTTTACTAAATAAAAACGTACTTTAGTACTATAGTTTAAATTATACTTTATAAGAGGGAACGCTTTAAAAAAGCACTATTAAAAAGTAACTTATTTAAAAAAATAACCTAGTTTTTTTTAAATATAAGCCCTTTTAATTTTACTTTTCTTTTGTAATCCTTAAGCGTATTTTATAAAACTTAGTTAGTATAATATTACTAATTAGCTAAGAAAAATTCCGTTACTTATATTAATATACTTATAAAAAGTTTAATAATACGCTCTTATAGTACTTTAAAATAGGTTATCTTAGACTTAATACTCTTCGTTAATTACTATATAAGACTCGTAGTATATATATTAAACTTTTATAGGCCGCCTCCGACCTTTACGGCCGACCTCTGCCGTTAACCTTTCCGGCCGGCGCCGCCGCGTGAGCGAAGAGGGCAGCTTACCCATCCCGAATTATATAGCGGTTTTCGTATCGAAATTACTATATTACGTTAAGCGCGTACTTAGGGCATATTGCGCGTATTATATAGTTAAAAAGTGTACCGTATTATATAATTTCTTTTAAAAGCGTGATCCTGTTAAGGTCGATCTTTTGCGCTTATAAAGCCGGAAAAAAAACTACTATATATTAAACTTTTATTATAAGTTAAGTATAAAATATATATATTATCCGAGGCTAAGTTAGTAATCTTAAGAAGACTACTCTTAATAAGAGCTTTATAGCTATAGTACTATATATACTAAGATTTATTTTACTTCGAGCTATTTCTTAGTAAATTATAATATATACTTATAGCTTTTAATTAATATACTAAGTAGCTTAGGGGGTTCTTTTTAAAAATTAAAATAGAAAAAGAAGTACTTTTCGTACTACAGAGCCTCGAGGTAGTAATTTACTATTAAAAAGGGACTCTAATTTACTTTTTTAAAAATAATAATAAGACCGCCCTCCTAATTATTAATATTAAACGCGTATATAAAATATAGTATAGCGAGCTAAGAATTAAAATAGAGCTTCTACTTCTATATATAAAAGAACCTATAAATAACGTAAAAAAAGTAAGTTAATTAGTAATTACTAAAGCTTATAAGATACGCCTTATTATAAACCTCCCTACGAATTTATAAAACAAAATAGTATTAATAATAATCTTTATCTATAATATTACCCTACGGGAGGCTAATAATAGAGATTCGCTTATTATAATAGAAATTAACTAGTAAAAGCGGTATTAACGCTAGTAATAAATAGGTTACTGAGTACGTAATTCTAAACTAGTAACCCCGTATTTTAGTAGTTTTTATATATATAACTACTATATATACTCTTTTTATAGGGATTATAAGAGGGGTATATATTAAAAAGAGTTTAAAATACTTCTCTATAAGTATATAAAATACTTAGTTAAATACGTATTAAAAACGTATAACTTATATAAGATCTAAGTACCCGCGCTTAAGTAGGTATTTATTATAAGGAATATTAGGTTTAATAAAAAAATCTTTTATAATCTTATATACGAGGAGTAAGCTATTATAAATAAGTAAGTAAATCTAGTAGTTTAAGAGCTATAAGAACTTTTTAATGTTAATAATAAGTTAATTCGAGTACTTAAAAAAGTAAATTTAGACTTCGGAAATACTAGTACTTAAAATAACTCTATAATCGAGGATAGTATTATTATTAGATTTTTAACTATTTAGGACGCTAAGTAACTAATAAGCGTATTATAAAGTACGGTTAATAAAGCTAAAGAGATTACTATAGTCTTATTATTATTACTAACCTCTAAAATAACCCCCTTACGTAAGCTCGGGGGTAGGAGTAAAAAAGGGGGTATAATGTTATTAATAGCTCTACGTAATCTACGTTCCTCCCCGTAAGTACTTATATATATTATAAAAGTTCTTAAGCTTTTAATTCTTAATAACTCTTAATAAAACGCTTAAGTATATAGTAAATAAGGTACTAATTATAAAAAAGTAATTCTTAATACTAAAATTAACGTTAATAAGGAAGCCTTATAATAAGCTTTTAATATTATATAAGAGCAGAGTTTATAAAAACCGCCTT
Source organism: Colletotrichum cuscutae (assembly GCA_030869315.1). Classification (NCBI taxonomy): domain Eukaryota; kingdom Fungi; phylum Ascomycota; class Sordariomycetes; order Glomerellales; family Glomerellaceae; genus Colletotrichum; species Colletotrichum cuscutae. Next base: position 61,001 of record MPDP01000092.1, read on the forward strand.
ATTAAGTACTAAGTAAAGCTCCGCTAGGTCCTAAATATTTAAACCGGACCCGTAGACCTTTATAATACTTTAATAATAATATTTTTATAACGCTCTTATATTCGAATATAGAAAATAGCGATTATTATAACCGCTACTAAGACTATTTTTTCTCTATTTTTATACTTAATTAATAAAAAACTATAAAAAAAAGTAGTACGGGATATACGATACTTTATTAAGTAATAAAGGGAGTAGTTTATAAGACCTACTTAGAGCGCTCTAAAAAAGTTTAAAAACCTTAACTTATTAAAGTTAATTTTTAGAGCTTACTAAAGAAGTTTAGTAATATTAAATATCTCTTATAATAACTATAAAAGCTACTTAGGGATATTATAAATATAAAAATAAAAAAGTTATAAAATATTAATATATAAAAAGAAGTTAACTATAATTTTAAATAAGGGAGCCTACTTTTATTAAAATAAGTATATATTTATAAATATAACGCTAATAACGAGGTTAGCGAGGTAAAAGTACGTATATATATAAGGGGGGATATATAACTATTTAACTTCTTATAAAATACGTACGCTTTAACGCTTACTATAAAGGCCTTTAGGCTTATAATAATAATAGCTACTTAATTCGACCTTAAAGCTAACTAATATAATATTATTAATATATTCCTTAACGTACTTATTAAGAATAAGAAACTAGTAATTATTAAATTCCTAAAGGGATATAAGATTATTAATAAAATAAGTAAACTCTAATGCGCTCTATATAACCTCCGAGACTTATTAATTTTATAGTTCTAAACTTTTATCTCTATATTTCGTAATATAAATATAATATATAGTTATAAGGAGATTTATATTTACTAAACCGTAAATAGGAAAGTAATATTAGTATTCTATATTAACGATTTTATTATTTTTTATTATTAAAACGACTAGAAAATAGCTTAGAAAATCGTTAATAATATAAAAGAATATATTAACTTTAAAGAGAACGGACCGATTAATTACTTTTTTAGAGTACGGATTTTATAAAACCGTCCTATTTATAAGATTTATCTTATTTATAACGTATATATTGAGCGAGTTACTAAGTACTTCGACTTTATAAATTCGCTATATCTAGCTACCCCTCTTCTTTAAGAGGAGTTTAGACTAAATAAGAGGTAAGTAATAAAAGAGGAAATAAAGAGTTATTAAAAAAAGGTTAGAAATATATTTTATATAGCTATTATAATTAGATTAAACGTCGCTTTTATTTATTTATAATTATTACGTTTCTTAACTAACCCGAGCGTAACTTATATTAAAGTAATTAACTAGTATATTTAGTATCTTTATATAATAAGATATTTTATACTCTATTACGGTAGCGTACTTAGTACGTAATTATTATTCCTAGCTAAAAATACTAGCTTTATAAATAACGAGGTAATACGACAATTATTTTAAGATTATATAATATTCCTTTTTAGTAGCCCTATTTAATAAAAATTAGTATACTAAGCGACGGTTACGACGTTAATTACTAAAACTAAGCTTCTCTATTTTAAAAAAACTATAAAAAAGACTATAGCTCTAAAGTACTTTTTTAAGGATATTACCCTTAACCTAAGAGAAGTATAGTTAGTTAACTATAATAATTAATAAACGATTTAGCTTATAATAAAAAAAGGGGAAAGAATAGCTACTTAACTTTACTATATTAATATTTAGAATATATAGCTAAGATAAGAATATACTAAAAGTAGTGGAATAGGGTGGGGCAATTAGTCCTAGTATTTCTTTTTTTTAAAACTAATTAAGTATAGGGACCTGCGAGAGAGCTAATTAAAAGAAAATATAAGGAGAAGGGCCCCTAATTAGGGAGAGGAGCCTAGTAGTATAGATTTTTATTTTAATTATATATATACCTTTTAGGATTAAACTAGAGCCTTTTTAATAATTTATTTTTAAATACGATAATATAAAATAATTAAGAATTCTACCCTTCTAATCCGGTTAATACTACCCTTTTTTTTTAGTTATAACTCCGTTAATTAAGGCCGTATTAACTTAATCGAAGGAGGTATTTTATATTACTTTTATAAGTATTAATAATTCTTCCTAAGTACCGTACTACGAAAGTCCTTTATACCCTATACTTTTTTAATAATCTCCTCTTTTAAAAATCCCTTCCCTTTTTAAATAAAAAAATAAATAAAAAAAAGCTTAACTTAATTAGAGATAATTTAAATAAATAAGTAAAAAAAAGTAGCATAACGATTAAAATAAATACGAGTAATAGAACTCTAATTAAAAAAAAAAAACTAAATAATTAAAATATAAAGATAAAAACGTATAAAAAAGGGCTTTTTATTTAATAAGAGGGGGATATAATAAACCTTAATAAGCGAGCGAGATAAATAAGTAAAGAAATATATAGATATTTAGGACTAAATTAGGCTTAAATACGAACGCCGTAATAATATAATAAAACGAACGACGAGTTAAAATTAAAACTAATAAAACACCTTAATAAGTATAACTAGTTATTTAACTAAACTATTCCTTATTAATTAATATAGCCTAGAGATTTAATAATAAACCTATTTAAAAATATAAATACGTCGGACTAAGGGCGCTCGTAAAACTAGCTTTTAACTAAACTTATTAGTAATTTTAATTAATATTACCGTAGGCCTAATACGAAGTCCGATTAAAACTTTAATTATATACTTAGTAAGGGTTAAGAAGGACGGCCTAAATTATACTAATTAGGATAATAGCTACGCTCTAGCTATTAAAACGGCTCCTCTCTACTCTTTTTAAACTCTATTTAAAATAAATAAACTAATATAAAATTATTAAGATTATAAATAAAATTAACGAACTATATTTTTAATAACCTCGGATCGTAAATATAAATAACTAATACGTTACTTTTGCTATTATTAGCGCCCCTTAGGACGTTTAATTATATAAACCTAACCTTTTTATTTTAAATAAACCGTTTACTAAACTAGCTTTTATAATCTATTAAGACCTATAAACTACGGAATTATTTAATAATAAAAAGCCTACCCCTAGTAATAGATCTATTTATTAATTTAATTAAAAAAGGCTAGTTATAACTTAAGTTAGGATAAATACTTTAATTAATACCTTTTTAAATACTATTACTACTTAGATCTAAATAACTACGCCTTAAACTAAGGACCTTATAATTCCTTAGCCTAATTTAATAAAGAATATAAAGTTTTATAAAATACCGTTCCTTAGTTAAAAAGGGACTATAGTTTTTAAAAATAATAATATTATAGACTTTTTAAAAAAGTTCGAGGACTAGTACGAGATTAGTAGGGTCCCGGACTAATTTAAAAATAAACTTATTATATATATTATAAAAAGAGATTATTAAACTCTAGTTAAAGACGTAATTAGAGGACTACCCTAGGCCTAAGCTAAGGATTTTTTTTTAAAAAAGTATAAAAAATAGAATACTAACTACTTCTTAAATAAAAAAAAGTAAATTAAAAAAGTTATTAAAAAACTACTTATTTTGTTTTTTAACTTAAACTCTACTTAAGTACTATTTATTAAAATTAATAATATAATTACTCTTACTAAATAATAAGACCTTTATATCGTAACTAATAAGAGCCTAATTAAGGCCGTATATAAACGGTTTTATACTAATATTATAAAAAAAATAATAAAAGAAGTCGGGGTTACTTTAAATAGCTTTATTAAATTAACGAAGTACGTAAGGTTTAAAATAGGACTTCTTAATATAATCGTATATAAAAAAGAATATAGCCTACTCTTTATAAATAATTAGAGTTAACTTAAAACCTTACTATAATCCCCTATTTTATAAGTATATAAAAATACTTAATACTAGTATCCGAACTACTAATAATATCGCTAGTTAATAATAAGAGCCTAGGTTACTTAAGTAGCTACTAATAATACTACTAATTCTAACCTAACTAATAAAATAAGTAAATTAAAAATTTATTAAAATAGTATTTATTCTTAAGGTCCTACTTATATATTTAATATAAACGCTACGCATCCTAATCGGCCCCTAATTATAAGACTTAGAGACCGTTACTAATATTACTAAAGTCTATACTACCGGATTATTAAAAATTATAATTAATATACTCTTAATAAGGACGCTTATTTTATTATTTTAGCTTAGGGAGCTTAGTACTATAAAAAGCGTAATAGTTATAAGCTTATAAAAAATATCCCCTTTATTATAATTAAAAATAAAAAAAAAGCGTACGATTACTAATTACGTTACCTTTCTTTTTTATATAGTAAATATATTAACTAAGGAAAATACTAAGCTTTTAGCTAAGTAGATTTTAAATTATTAAATCGGACTACCTTAGTAAACTATACTTATACTTCCCTTAGCTAATCCTATAAGTATAGTTAAATATATTTATATAATACGACTTAACTTAGGCTACTATAGCTAAGCGGACGTCTATACTATTTATAAAAAAAACTATTTAAAAAACCGTACCTTAGTAACTACGTTATACTCTAAAAAATATATATAAAATCGATACTACGATTCTACCTCTCGATTATAATAATAATATAATAAACTCTAAGGATAAGGATACTTAACTAGTTACTAAATAAACCTAATTATAAATAAGGGCCTCTCGAGAGGGCTAGATTACCCCTTATTATTACTAATCCTTAGTATAAACTACGAGTTTTTTTTATTTATTAAATATTATTTTATAAAGATATTATTAAATCTTACTAATTTTTTAGTTATTTTTTTATTTAAATTTAAAATAAAAATATAAGAGGACGATAAGAGGAAAGGAATTATTTTTTAGCTATTATAATCGAAAACTTAACGACCTTATTTACTAATTATATAATTATATTAAAAAACCCTACCCCTTTTTTTAAATATTTAAGCCTAGTTCCCTATTTAATCGAGCCCGTTTAGTATCTAGCTTAGCTTATATAACCTCCTATTCTATTTATTTTATTTTAATATACTAATAACCTTCGCGAGTTATAAATATATAATTTTTAATAAAATACGTAAGAGGGGCGTCCTTAAGAATAAAATCGTACTTATCCTCCTCGGTCTTAGTAATATTAATCTAGTTAAAAACTATATAAACTAAAGTCTTAACTCTTTTAATATTAGTTAAGATTAAAAATACTACCCTACTACTACTTATTATATAATAATAATAATAACTTTACTTAAAGTTAGCTCCGGACTAACTAATAGCCCACCGGTCGTTACTCTTTTTAAAATAGTATTTCTTATTTTTAAAATATATATAATTACTATATTAATTATTAAAATAATTTAAAAGAGAAACGTACTTAAAATAGGGGACTATCTTTCTAACTAGCTCCTTAATATTAAAACCGATATACTTTTAAAAAGACCGTATATAATAATTATAAAATATAGTATTCTAAATACTATAAGCCTAAATAAGTAAAGAATTAATAATAAGGGCTCGTTCGCTTAATTATTAAAATAAAGGGCCGAAATAATTAGTATAATTATAACTAATAAAAACCTAACGGCTCTATAAAAATAATCTACTTATAATACTTAGATTATAAACGTACTTCTTAATAACGTTCTAATTTATAATTAATTATTAAAACTTTTAAACTATTTCTTTTTTAATATACTTATTAACTTAAGGATTTATAATATAAAATTTAGTATAAAGCTCTCTAGCTAATTTAAAAAGAGTTAACTAATTAATAGTTTTAAAAATCTAAGAAAGAGTAACGTTAAATTAGGATAAAAATTAAAAAGATTAAATAGGGTAGCGCTTATTATAGTTTATTTTTTATTAACTTCTTAAAACTTATAACCCTAAGTTTTTTAAAAATAGACCTTCTTAAGAATAAAGGAGGAATATTACTAAGGCCGGACGTTATAACGAGTAGTTTTAATAATTTAATACGTATTATTAGTAACTAAAGTATTAAATATAATAAATAAGTAGATTATATTATTAAAAAAAAAAAAGAGACTGAGTAGAAAAGGATAATTATAATTAAGAAGTTATTATTTAGGAAAAGAAATAAAAAGTAATAAAGGAATCGAAAAAGGGCTTTTATATACCCCCCCTAGATCCGGGGTATTAAAAAAAAAAGTATTATAAGCCTCTCAGCTAATTAGCGCTAAATTATAGTTATTATATAAAAAAAGGAAGGAGTAAATTATAAAATCGGGGCCTTTTTATTATTCGTAATATAGTGCCTTTTTTTTTAATTAGTAGAGGCCGCCCTCGTAATTAATATAAAAAAGTAGCTTTTTACTTAGCTACTTAACTTTTCTTTCTTCCCTCCTTAACTACTTCTCTATAACTATTACTAATTAAACTTCTTCTAATTTTTACTTTTTAATTTACTATATAAATACTAACTTAGTAATTTATAATAGCCTCTTTACCTCCTATCTCCCTTTTTAAGCTAAATAATAAAAAGAATATAGTACGAATTTAGGGCCCAATTATGATAAAGAACCTTAAAAACGATACTAAATACTAACTAAAAAAGTAAAATCTAAATAAATATATTATTTTTAATAAAACTAACCTTAGAACTATAATAAATACTAAGGACTCTTAGTTTATTAATTTTAATACGAACCGCTAATATAAAACGTATACTAACTATTACCTAAACCTAATACTTAAATAAACTAGTTTTCTCTAAATAATCCTAACCCCTCGTAAAATCGACTTTCTTAATTAGCTCGGTATAAGGGACGTACTTCCCTTCCTTAATTAGCGCCTCGAGGCTTTTAAAAATTTAAAAAACTAGAAAACTTAAATAAGTTAAACCTATTATAAAGTAATAAAGATCCTAATTAATTATTATAACTTTTAAAAACGCTTATTATATAAAGATTAGATTTAAAAATATAAAATTAGATTTATAATAAAAGTTATAATATAAGACCTCGTTTTAGTACGTAATATAATTATAATTAAAGAGGAATAGGAAAGTACTTTTAAACTAAATAAGACCCCTATCCTAATCCCTTAAACTTAAGAAATTATATAAAAAATTAGGACTTTAATATACTTAGTAATCTTTTTTTTTTATATTAACGATCCGAGCTATTTTATAAGAATAATTATTAATTAATAAAATAGTATAGTTTATTAGTACAATCTAAAATAAGTTCTTAGGTATTTAAAGAAAATATTTATTAATAATATTTAAGTACTAAAGGCCTTTTATAGCTAGATCGATATACCTCTTTATATTTAATAACTAATTAATATAAGTACTTATATAATCCTTATAATATAATAATTAAATAAATAGAAATACGGTCTATACGTACTTAAATAGTTTTATAACACGGTCCGATATAACTAACTTAACCTAATTTATAACATATATTAAATAACTTATAAATACCTTAAATCGTTTAATAATAAACTCCGCATAGCTTAGATTTAGTAAATTAATTACGAGTTTTAATATAATAGTTATTACCTTTTTAATATAATAAAACCTCTCTTAAAAAGGTCTTTTAATAAAGTAATAAATAATTAAAACTTTAAAAATAAGCCTTATACTAACTTAAATAACTCTAATTATACTATAATTAACGCCCTTAAAGCGCCGACTCTTTAAAAATCTAATACTCGCTTACCTAGCCTTAGGTTTACTAACTAAGATCTAAGAATTTATAACCCCCGTAATTATAATTATTATACTTTTATTAATCTTATATATTTTAAAAAAACATATAAAATAATTAAAAACTTTAAATAAGAACTTACTATTTTTAAAAAGTTATCCCTACCGTCTCGATTTTTAAAAATACTAAAGAGTACCCGAGAGTTTATAATAAGTAACGACCCTAATTAGATTTCGTAAGTAATTAAATTAATAAAAACTACTAACTAGCGTTTAAATACTATTATTAATAATTAACTTATATACTTAATTAATATTCCTAAGACTTATTAAGTTATAAAGTCTTTATTAAATATATCGCTACTTAAGTTATTATTATACCTTAGCCTAGCTCTTAATAAAATTAGTCTAAATAACTAAAAAAATAATTCTTTAAATACTCTAATTAGGGGCGGGGATAGTCCTATTATAAAAACTTTAATTAAAATACTAAGGGTTTAATTAAAATAAGAGGTTATTAAGCGTACGCTCTCTAAGTATAATTAGGCTATATAAAAAAATAGCGAATACTAATATTAAGAACTAACTAAGTTTTATTAAAATTTCTTATAATATCGTAATATATATATAAATAAAACTAATATTAATAAGAGTATAAGAGAATAATAAGTTAATTAGTATAACGACCTAATTATAAAAGCTATATATATAACTCTAGCTTATACTCCTTAAATACCGCTATTAATAAAAAAATCTAAGGAAAATTAGGCTAATAAAAGTTAAAATCGGGAGATTACTAAGAAAAATTAGGATAAGAACTAAGTAAAACTAATAAAAAAAGTAGTAAAAATAGAGAAAGTAAAAAAAGTAATTATAAAAAAGAAGGGTAAGTAAAAAGCTTAATATAATTAACTATATATAATAACTAGAACTAATTTAAAATAATTTCTTTTTATAAAAGATTGGGGAAAAAAAAATTAGGGGATAATTAGAATAGGGTAGGGTAATTAGTCCTAGTATTTCTTTTTTTTAAAACTAATTAAGTATAAGGACTTATAAAAGAGCTAATTAGAGGAAAATATAAAAAAAAGGGCCCCTAATTAGGGAGAGGAGCCTAGTAGTACGGATTTTTATTTTAATTATATATATACCTTTTAAAATCGAACTAGAGCCTTTTTAATAATTTACTTTCGAATACGATAATATAAAACGATTAAGAACTCTACCCTTTCGATCTAGTTAATACTACCCTCTTTTTTTAGTTATAACTTGATTAATTAAGGCCGTATTAACCTAATTAAAAGAAGTATCTTATATTATTTTTATAAGTATTAGTAATTCTTCCTAAGCACCGTACTACGAAAGTCCTTATACCCTATACCTTTTTAGTAGTTTTAAAGTTATTTATATAATAATAAAAAATATACTAATTAATAAGCTTATTAAAAACCTTTTATAAACTAAGTTCGAACATTTCTATATAATTTTTAACCTCTATAATACGCGAGAAGTTATTATAAATAACTAAAATAATTAAAAATAATTAATTTAGGCTATACTTAGAAAAACTTAATACTTAAAAATAGATAATAAGTAGAACCTAGAGTGCGGCCTAGAGGCTTAAAAATAAATAAAATAGAACTTTTCTTAGCTTAAAAACCTAAATTCTTAAAATAACCTTACTCCGTAAGATATATATATATATATAAATAAGACTAGGGCTTATACTTACTATTTAAAATCCTAGTTTAAAAAGAACGAGACCGCTAGGACTATAACGTTAATAATAAAAAAACTAATTATACTTACTAAAAACCGCGCCTTATATATTTTAAAATCTTTAAAGTTATGAGTAGGGGGGGGTAGGAGCTAGAGCGATTATTAAATTAATAACCTAGAGTACGGGAGTAAGTAACGTAATAAGAGGTTAGTTATAAACGACTACGATAAGTATATGTAGTAGTTTTTTTCCGGCTTTATAGGTATAAAAGATCGACCTTAATAAGATTACGCTTTTAAAGGAAATTATATAATATAGTATACTTTTTAACTATATAATACGCACAATATATCCTAAGTACGCGCTTAACGTAATATAGTAATTTTGATACGAAAGCTACTATTTAATTTAGAATAAGTAAGCTGCCTTCTTTAGTTACTTACTAACGATAGGCTGAGCGATATACTTACGTAGTAGCGCTAGTTAAAAAGGTCGATAGTAGAGGTCGATAGTAGAGGTCGGCCGTAGAGGTCGGTTATATAGTAGTTTTTTTTCTAGCTTTATAAGCGCAAAAGATCGACCTTAACAGGATTACGCTTTTAAAAGAAATTATATAATATAATACACTTTTTAATTATATAATATACGTAATATACCCTAAGTACGTACTTAATATAATATAGTAATTTCGATATAAAAACTACTATATAATTCGGGATAAGTAAGCTACCCTCTTTACTTACGTAGTAGCGCTAGTTAGAAAGGTTAATAGTAAAAGTCGACTATAAAGGTTAGAAGTAGCCCTTAATCGCAGAAGTTCTAAACTTTAATAATAACGTAGAGGTTTTTAGAGAAAGGGCTAAAAGGGCTAATATCTAGCTACTCGTACTAGAGCTTATAAAGATTTTTTTTATTTTTATTATTTTTAATATTACTTAAAGCTCTATTTAAACTAAACAAATCTACTAAATAAACCTATAAAATAAACTTATTAAATAAACCTATTAAATAAACCTATTAATATATAAACTATTACTACTTTATTAAGAACTTATTTTATTAAAAATGCCCCTCGATAGGTCCCCCCCTCTGGGGCTTAATAAATTAGGCCCCCTCGACGCCCTAGTTATCGTAGCTAATATAAGTATACCTAAGGAGTAGCGTAGTACCTTTTAGTAATATAAAATCTAGCTAAGTAATAGTACGAACGCTATAAATAGCTAGGCTAATATAGACGTTAAGATTTAGTATATTAACGCTAGTTTAGAAATTATACTCTATAGAGCTAGAAATCCCTTTAATATAAGTTATATTATAAATATAAAAGAATATATAAGGGGTCTCTTAACTTTTAATAAAAAGGAGTATATAATATAAGATCTAGCTATTTATATAAGCTAGTACTAGGAGGTCTTATGTACGTTAGAGTAGGTATAGCTCGCCCTCTAGACAGCTAGAAGCGGCGGAAAGTTAGGAGTTTTAAGTAGTAGTTAGGTATAGAGCGTAATATACCTAGTTTTCCTTAATACGTAATATACGGTACGGCCCCGGCAGATTGCTCCGTCGGGGGGGTAGAGGTCGGTTATAATAGTTAGCTATAATAGTTAGCTATAATAGTTAGAGGTAGTCTTCTTTAACTATAAAGGTTCTAAACTTTAATAATAATATAGAGATTTCTAAAAAAAGGGCTAAATAGTAAAAAGGTATAGGGTATAAAGGACTTTCGCAGTACGGTGCTTAGGAAGAACTACTAACACTTACAAAAGTAATATAAAATACCTCCTTCGATCGGGTTAATACGGCCTTAATTAATAGAGTTACGATCGAAGAGGGGGAGTAGTATTAACTAGATCGGAAGGGTAAATTTCCTAATCGTCTTATATTATCGTATTTAAAAGTAAATTATTAAAAAGGCTCTAGTTCGATTTTAAAAAGGTATATATATAATTAAAATAAAGGTCCGTATTACTAAGCTCCTCTCCTTAATTAGGGGCCCTTTTCTTTATATTTTCCTCCGATCGGCTCTTTTATAGGTCCCTATATTTAATCGTTTTTTAAAAAAAAAAAAACTAGGACTAATTACCCTATCCTATTCTAATCGTTCCCTAATTTCTTTTTCCCTAATCCTTTATAAAAAGAAATTATTTTAGATTAGTCCTAGTTATTATATATAGTTAATCGTATTAAGCCTTTTACTTACCCTTCTTTTTTATAATCGCTTTTTTTACCTCCTCCGCTTTTACTACTTTTTCCGCTAACTTTACTTAGTTCTTATCCTAATCCTTCTTAATAATCTCCCAATCCTAACCTTTACTAGCCCAATTCTCTTTAAATTTTTTTATTAATAATAGTATTTAAAGAGCATAAGCTAAAGTTATATATATAGCTTCTATAATTAAGTTATTATACTAATCGACTTATTATTCCCTCGTACTCTTATTAATATTAGCTTTATTTATATATATATTACGATATTATAAGAGATCTTAATAAAACTTAGTTAGTTCTTAATACTAGCGTTTATTACTTTTTTATATAGCCTAATTATACTTAGAGAGCGTATACTTAATAGCCTCTTATTTTAACTAAACCCTTAGTATTTTAATCGGAGTTTTTATAATAGGACTATCCCCGCCCCTAATTAGAGTATTTAAAGGATTACCTCTTTAGTTACTTAGACTAGCTTTACTAAGAGCCGGGCTAAGGCGTAGTAATAACTTAAGTAATAATATATTTAATAAAGACTTTATAACTCGACGGGTTTTAAAAATATCGATTAGGTACATAAGTTAATTATTAACGACGGCGTTTAGATACTAGTTAGTAACTTTCGTTAGTTTAATTACCCATAGAGTCCGATTAGGGTCGCTACTTATTACGGATCCTTAGGTACTTTTTAGTATTTTTAAAAATTAGAATAGTAGGAGTAACTTTTTAAGAGTAGTAAGTTCTTACTTAAAGTTTTTAATTATTTTATATATTTTCTTAAAATATATAAGATCGATAAGAGTATAATAGCCGTAATTACGGGGGTTATAAATTCTTAAATCCTAATTAGTAAACCTAAGTTTAAATAAACGAGAACCGGATTTATAAAGAGTCGGCGCCTTAGGGGCGTTAATTATAATATAGTTAGAGTTATTTAAGTTAGTATAGGGCCTATTTCTAAAGTCCCGATTGTTTATTACTTTATTAAAGGACCTTTTTAAAAGAGGTTTTATTATATTAAAAAAGTAATAACTATCGTATTAAAACTCGTAGCTAATTTACTAGATCTAAGCTGTGCGGAGTTTATTATTAAACGATCTAAGGTATTTATAAGTTATTTAATACGCGTTATAAATTAAGTTAAGCTAGCCATATCGGACCGCGTTACGAAACTATTTAAGTATATATAAACCGTATTCCTATCTACCTAGCTATTGTACTATAGGGACTACGTAAGCGCTTATATTAATTAGTTATTAAATATAAAAAAGTATATCGATCTAGCTATAAAAAGCCTTTAGTACTTAGATATTATTAATAAATATTCTCTCTAAACGCCTAAGAGCCTACTTCGGATCGTACTAATAAACTATACTATCTCGCTAATTAATAATTATTCTTATAAAATAGCCTAGATTATTAATATAGAAAGGGAAGATTACTAAGTATGCTAAAGTCCTAATTTTTTATATAATCTCTTAGGTTTATAGGATTAGGGTAAGGGTCTTATTTAGTTCGAAAGTACTCTCTTATCCCTCTTTAATTATAATTATATTACGTACTAGAGCGAGGTCCTATATTATAACCTTTATTACGGATCCGATCTTATATTTTTAAATCTAATTTTTATATAATAAACGTCTTTAAAAGTTATAGTAATCGATTAGGATCTTAATTACTTTATAGTAGTTTTAACCTATCTAAATCTTCTAATTTTTTAGACCCTTAAAAGCCTCGGGGTGTTAATTAAAAAAGGGAAGTGCGTCCCCTATGCTAAGCTAATTAGGAAAGTCGATTTTACGAGGGGTTAGGATTATTTAGAAGAAACTAGTTCGTTTAAGTACTAAGTTTAGGTAATAATTAGTATACGCTTTATATTAGCGGTTCGTATTAAAATTAACGAACTAAGAGTCCTTAGTATTCGTTATAGCCCCGGGGTTAGTCTTATTAAAAGTAATATATCTATCTAGATTTTACTTTCCTAGCTGGTATTTAGTATCGTTTTTAAGGTTTTTTATCGTAATTAAGCCCTAAATTCGCACTATATTCTTTTTATTATCTAGTTTAGAAGGGGAGATAAGAGGTGAGGAGGCTATTATAAATCGCTAAGTTAGTATTTATATAGTAGATTAAAAAATAAAAATTAGAGGAAGTTTAATTAGTAGTAGTTATAGGGAAGTAGTTAAAGAGGGAAGAAGGAAAAGTTAAGTAGCCGGGTAAAAAGCTACCCTTTTATACTAATTATAAGGGCGGCCTCCGTTAATTAAAAAAGAAGGCGCTATATTACGAATAATAAAAAGGCCCCGATCCTATAATTTACTCCTTCCTTTTTTTATATAATAGTTATAATTTAGCGCTAATTAGCCGAGAGGCTTATAGTACTTTCCTCTTTAATACCCCGGATCTGGGGGGTATATAGAGGCCCTTCTTCGATTTTTTTATCGCTTTTTATTTCTTCTCCCTAAATAATAGCTTCTTAATCGTAATTATTCTTTTTTTTTTAATAATATAATCTACTTACTTATTATATTTAATACTTCGGCTACTAGTAACGCGTATCGGATTACTAAAACTACTTATCGTAATGTCTAGCCTTAGTAATATTCCTCTTCTGCTCCTAAAAAAGTTTATTTTTAAAAAACTTAGAACTATAAGTTTTAAGAAGTTAGTAAAAGGTAAACTATAGTAAGCGCTACTCTATTCGATCTTTTTAATCCTTATCTTAATCTAATATTACTCCTTTTTAGATTCTTAAGACTACTAGTTAGTTAACTCTTTTTAGATTAGCTAGAGAGCTTTATACCGAATTCTATATTATAAATCCTTAGGTTAATAAGTATACTAAAGGAGAAATAGCTTAGAAGTTTTAGTAGTTAACTACGAATTAGAATATTATTAAGAAGTACGTTTATAATCCGGGTATTATAAGTAGATTATTTTTATAGAGCCGTTGGGTTTTTATTAATTATAATTACGCTAGTTACTTCGGCCCTCTATCTTAGTAATTAAGTAAACGAACCCTTATTATTAATTTTTTACTTATCTAGGCTTACGGCGTTTAGAATACTATACTTTATAACTATTATACGCGGTCTTTTTAGAAGTATATCGGTTCTAATACTAAGGAGCTAGTTAGAAAAATAGTCCCCTATTTCGAGTACGTTTCTTTTCTAAATTACTTTAATAATTAATATAATAATTATATATATTCCAAAAATAAGAAATACTACTTTAAGAAGAGTAACGACCAGTAGGCTATTAGTTAGTCCAGAGCCGACTCTAAGTAAGGCTATTATTATTATCGTATAATAAGTAGTAATAAGGTAGCGTCTCTAATTCTAATTACTATTAAAAGAGTTAAGATTTTAATCTATATAGTCTCTAACTAGATCGATACTACTAAGACCGAGGAGGATAAGTACGATTCCGTTTTTAAAAACGCCCCTCCTACGTACCTTATTAAAAACTATATATTCGTAACTCGCAAGGGTTATTAGTATATTAAAATAAAATAAGTAAAATAAGAAGTTATATAAGCTAAGCTAGATACTAAACGGGCTTAATTAAATAGGGAACTAGGCTTAGATACTTAAAAAGAGAGGTAGGGTTTCTTAATATAATTATATAATTAATAAATAAGGCCGTCGGGTTTTTAATTATAATAGCTAAAAAATAATTCTTTTCCTCTTATCGTCCCCTTATATTTTTATTTTAGATCTAGATAAAAAGATAACCGAAGAATTAGTAAGATTTAATAATATCCTCATAAAATAATATTTAATAAATAAAAGAACTCGTAGCCCATACTAGGGATCGGTAGTAGTAAGGAGTAATCTAGCCCTCTTAAGAGGCCCTTACTTACGATTAGGTCTACCTAGTAGCTAGCTAAGTATCCTTGTCCTTTAAGTTTATTATATTATTATTATAATTAAGAAGTAGAATCGTAGCGTCGATTATATTATTTTATAAGGATAGAAGGTTAGTTAAGTTAAAAGTAAAGTCCTTATAAAGATTAGACTCGGTAGGTAATAAGTAGAGGCCTTCTAAAGACTTTAGGAACTTCTTAAGTCGATTATTAGCATAAGTAGCCCCTGTGATCAGTTTATTAGTAAGCGTCTCTAGTTAATATAACGATCCGTTCGGAGGGCGCGTCGTTAACTAGCTAAACCTTCTAGTCCTTTTTTTTATATATCGTATTAGCTTTTATAGCGCGGGGAATTCTATAGAAGGCTTTTTCGGCTATCTCGTACTATTTTAATACCTTTTACTCTAGCTTTATAATTCGTTATTTAATATATAACTCCTCTTATTAAGAAGTAGGTATTCTCGTTAAGAAACGTAAATCGTTTTAGTTAGCTAATCCGTTCGGTCTATCTCTAACCTTACCCTAAGTAGCTACTATTACTCTCCTAATTTATATAATCTAAGGCTAGATCGTATAAAGTGCGACTATAATTATAATCTAATTAGCTTAGCCTTAGTCTAAGACCGCCGTAATACGCTCATTTTTTTTTAGCTTAGATTCTAAATAAGGATTATTAGAACTAGTAATATCCCCGGTTATATTATTAGTATTTAGTTTTCTAATCCGAAAACTTCCTTTACGTACTACTTAAGCTAGGGTAAGATATCTTTTACGTTTTAAAAACCGTTCGTTTTAATTATTTCTATAGGGATCCTTAGCTTCTCGTCCTCGATATAAATTAGAGTAGTAATTATTAACTTATTATATCTAAAAAATAGCTTAGTATTTTATATAAATAGAAGACTTAATAATAACGGATCGGAGGTCTCTCGCTCGTCCTTAATAAAGAAATAAGTAGTTATTTTAAACTTACTAATCTATATATCCGTAAAATAGAAGCTATTAAAAGTTATCTAGTTAGTTAGATCGTACTTAAACATTTATATTTAAAGCTTTATTACTATATAAGAAATGCTAGTTTTTTTAACGTATTATTTTAAGAGGATATTAATTTACGTCTTAGTATCTAGGATAGCGACGATTATTAAACCCTTATTATCCTAATTTATATTAGATATTTGGATTTCTAACTAGAGGTGGGCGTTTGAGATTATAGAAATTAAGAGCTTAGAATTCGTATTAGTACTTCTAACTCTACTAATCTTAGCTATGTGGCTCGGCTTTAGAAGGAGGTTCTGGTTATACTTGTTAAGGAGATCCTCGATATCCTTTTATTATTGTTTATTTTCCGCTAGATTTATTAAGGACTTCGGAGTTTTTAATAAGATTTTATTAGTATTAAAATACCCTTAATTACGTATTAAAGTCGCTATTACTACGGTATATTCTAGTATAATCTTTTATAAGAGGTTTATAAGAAGCGAGATCGGGGCCTCGAGCCTTTTTTTTATTAGCTTCTTTACCTCGGCCCTAAAATTAAAGTCGTAGGTCTAATCGGTAGTTATCGTTTTCTAAGTCTTATGAGGAAGAGGCTCTTAGGTTCTTTAAGTACCGGTATTAGGGGTACTAATTAGGACTTTAATAAGCTAAGGCTTAGAAATAGATATAGAGGTCACGTTCTCTACTATTTTAAAAGCCTCGTTACTATTATTAATTTTTATAATTTCCCTTTTTTAATTAAAAAAGGAAACCGTTTTTTTTTTTAAGTTATAAGGGCTAGTTTAGGCTATTAATCCTATATATCTTTTTAAAATATAACGTAGTTACCGAAGTACGGTTCTTAGGTAGTCTTCTTTTATAAATAGTATAAACGTCTACTTAGCTATAGTAGCCTAAGTTAGGTCGTACTATATAAACGTATCTAATTATGCTCGTAGGATTAGCTAAGGGAAGTATAAGTATAGTTTACTAAGGTAGTCCGATCTAATAGTCTAGAATCTACTTAGTTAAAAGCTTAGTATCTTCCTTAGTTAATATATTTACTACGTAAGAAAAAAGGGTAACGCAATTAGTAATCGTATACTTTCTTTTGTTTTCGATTATAATAAAAAGAATATCTCTTATAAGCTCCTAACTATTACGCTTTTCGTAATACTAAGCTCCCTAAGCTAAAATAATAAAATAAGCGTTCTTATTAAGAATGTACTAATCGCAATCCCTAATAATCCGGTAGTATAGACTTTAGTAGTACTAGTAGCGGTCTCTAGGTCCTATAATTAGGGGCCGATTAGGACGCGTAGTACTTATATTAAACACACGAGTAAGACCTCGAGAATAAATACTATTTTAATAAATTTTTAGCTTACTTATTTCGTTAGCTAGGTTAGAATTAGTAGTATTATTAGTAGCTACCTAGGTAACCTAGGCTCCTATTATTAACTAGCGATATTACTAGCGGTTCGGATACTAATATTAAGTATTTCTATACGCTTATAAAATAGGAGATCGCAGTAAAGTTTCGAGTTAACTCTAATTGTTTATAAAAAGTAGGCTATATTCCTTTTTATACGCAATCGCGTTAAGAAATCCTACTTTAAACCTCGCGTACTTCGTTAATTTAATAAAGCCGTTTAAAATAACCCTAACTTCCTCTACTACTTCCTTTATAATATTAGCATAGAACCGCTTATATACGGCCTTAATTAAGCTCTTATTAGTTACGATATAGAGGTCTTATTATTTAGTAAGGGTAATTATATTATTAATCTTAGTAAATAGTACCTAAGTAGAGTTTAAGTTAGAAAATAAAATAGGTAGTCCTTTAGTAACTCTTTTAATCTACTCTTCTTTATTTAAAAAGTAATTAGTATCCTATTTTTTATACTTTTTTAAAAAAAAATCCTTAGCTTAGGCCTAGAGTAATCCTCTAATCGCGTCCTTAACTAGAGTCTAATAGTTTCTTCTTATAATATACGTAATAAGTTTATTCCTAAATCGGTCCGGGACCCTCCCGATCTCGTACTAGTCCTCGAACTTTTTTAAAAAATTTACGATATTATCGTTTTTAAAAACTATAGTCCCCTCTTAATTAAGAAATAGTATTTTATAAAACCTTATATTTTTTATTAAATTAAGCTAAGGAATCATAAGGTTCTTAATTTAAAACGCGGTTATTTAGATCCGAGTAATAATAGTACTTAAGAGGGTATTAATTAAAATATCTATCCCGACCTAAGCCGTAACTAGCTTTTTCTAGTTAGATTAGCGGGTAGATCTGTTACTAAAGGTAGGCTTATTATTATTAAATAACTCTGCGGTTTACAGGTCTTAATAAACCGTAAAGGCTAGTTTAATAAACGGTCTATTTAAAATAAAAGAATTAAGTTTACGCGATTAAATATCTAAAGGGTCGCTAATAATAATAAAAGTAACGTATTAGTTATTTATATTTATAATCCGAGGTTATTTAAAATATAGTTCGTTAATTTTATTTATAATCTTAATAGTCTTATATTAATCTATTTATTCTAAATAGAGTTTAGAAAAAGAGGAGAGGAGCCGTCCTAATAGTTAGAGCGTAACTATTATTCCGATTAACGTAATCTAGGCCGTCCTTCTTAGCCCTTACTAAGTATATAACTAGAGTTTTAATTAAACTTCGTATTAGGCCTACGGTAGTACTAATTAAAATTATTAGTAGGTTTAGTTAAAAGCTAGTTTTCCGAGCGCCCTTAGTCCGACGCATCCGTACTTCTAAATAGGTCTATTATTAAGTCTCCGGGCTATATTAATTAATAAAAAATAGTCTAGTTAAATAACTAGTTATACTTATTAAAGTATTCTATTAGTTCTAATCCTAACTCGTTATTCGTTTTATTATATTATTATAGCGTCCGTATTTAGGCCCGATCCGGTCCTAAGTATTTATATATTTCTCTATCTATCTATCTCGCTCACTTATCGGGGTTTATTATATCCCCCTCTTATTAAATAAGAAGCCCTTTTTTATACGTTTTTATTTTTATATTTTAATTATCTAGTCTTTCCTTCGATTAAAATCCTACTACTCGTATTTATCTTAATTGTTACGCCGCTTTTTTTTACTTATTTATTTAAATTATTTCCGATCGAGTCGGGCTCTTTTTTATTTATTCTCTTATTTAAAAAGGAAAGGGATTTTTAGAAGGGGAGATTATTAAAAAAGTATAGGGTATAAAGGATTTTCGTAGTGCAGTACTTAAAAAGAATTACTAATATTTATAAAAATAATATAAGATACTTCCTTTAATTAGGTTAATACGGCCTTAATTAACGGAGTTATAATCGAGGAGGGGGGGTAGTATTAACCGGATTAAAAAAGTAAACTTCTTAATTATCTTATATTATCGTATTTAAAAATAAATTATTAAAAAGGCTCTAGTTCGATCTTAAAAAAGTATATATATAATTAAAATAAAGGTCCGTACTACTAAGCTCCTCTCCCTAATCGGGGGCCTTTCTCTTTATATTTTCTTTTAATCGGCTCTCCCGTAGGTCCCTATACTTAATCGTCTTTAGAGGAAAGAAAGACTAGGACTAATCGCCCTACCCTATTCTAATAAGTTAATATTTACTACTTATATTAGAGCTCGTAAAGATTTTTTTTATTTTTATCGCTTTTAATATTACCTAAAGCTACTCTCTATTTAAACTAAATAAATTTACTAAACAAATTTACTAAACAAATTTACTAAATAAACCTATTAATATATAAATTACTACTTAGATAGCTAGTTAAATAACTAGTTAAGAGGTTAGCTAGTTAAAATATTACCTTAACGAGAACCTAAAAATGCCCGTTAATAAGTCTACCCCTCTCGGGCTAGGCGCCCTCTTTAGCTAGCTCGACGCTATAGCTATTATAATTAATATAAGTATACCCGAGGAGTAGCGAAGTACTTTTTAATAATATAAAATTTAGCTAAGTAATATTATAAACGCTATAAATAACTAGGCTAGTATAGATACTAAGATTTAATATATTAATACTAGCCTAGCTATAATAGTTATAATAAACGGGCTAGAAGTATATATAGTTAGAATAATAAGCTAGTACTTTAAATAGCTCCTATAAGACCCCCTAGGTAGTAATAATACTTATATAAAAAAAGGGATTATATTAGACCTAGCTACTTATGCAGGCTAGTACTAGGAGGTCCTATGCGCGTTAGAGTGGGTAAAGCTCGCCCTATAGGCAGCTAGAAGCGGCGGAAGGCTAGGAGCTGTTTTAATTAGTAGTTAGGTATAGAGCATAATATACCCAGTTTTCCCTAATACGTAATATACGGTACGGCCCCGGCAGATTGCTCCGTCGGGGGGGACTACGATAAGTATAACTAATAATATAAGCGTACTTAAGAGAGGGGTCTAGGGGTATAAGAAGAGGAAGTCCTTAGTATAAAAGCTAATATAGTTCTTATATATCTTAGTATTATTATTTATTTAATAAATAATACCGCAGAGCTTAGTAATATCTTATTAAAACTATAATTAGGAATATGTTTTTTAAAAATAAAAAAGGATAATATATTTACGAGAGAAGAAGCGCTATTTATAATAACCTTAGTAAGGGCTTAGGTTATTAATTAAAAAATAATTAGTATATTAATATACTACGTAGTTAAATGGCTATTAAAGTAGTGCGTATACTAGCTATTACTTTTTATAAAATAATAATTATTATCTTTATAATTAGTATACTAAAGGGCTATTTAAAAATAAGGTATATACTAAATCTCCCGTTCTTTAAGAGCCTCTCTCTTAAGCTTTTTAAGGACTAAATATACGTTAAATAGGCCTAGAATACTAAAAAAAACTATACTTATTATAAGAAGTACCTTAGCTTCTTAGCGTTTTTTTTTACTTTTTATTACTTTTTTAAAAAGAGCTAGTTTTATATTTTTTAGAATTTAAAATAATATTAAATACGAACTCCTAGGATAATAATATATAATATACCCTTTTTAAAAAGCTTAATTTCTAAACTAAACTTACTCTTATTCTTAAGCTCTAAGAGGGGGATAAGTAAAAGCTTATTAGAGCTTTTATTATTATTATTTACTTTATTATCGCCCTTATTAATATTATTAATAAGAGCCTCGAACTTAATAAAGTCCTTAGTATCTCGATTAGTAACCTCGATATCTTTTTAACTAGAGAGGGAGAGCTTAGTAACTAGGCCTTAATAAGCAGGTTAGAGGGCGCGGGGGGGGGGGGGGGGGTAATAACCTCGAGGGGCTTATTATTGTTATTACTTATTTACACTCTTAATAAACCGCATATTCTATATATAAAATATATTATAAAAATTATATAAAACTTATTATTATTTCTAAATATATTAAATATTTATATTTAAAATAAAATTAGTAAATAATTTAATAGTATAAGCGTGCGTACGTAATAAATAGGAGTACTTATAGTAACTACGAGAAGTTAAAAAAAATAAATAATAACTAAGTAACGCTACGAAAATTTAGATATATATAAGGCGGCTAAGTAGCCTCGCTCTTAGTAATTTATATACTAAAAGTAGTAGAATACGTACTATTTTAAGTTAGGATTCTATTTATTTTAAATAAAAGGATATATTTATAATAAACGCAGTTCGAAAGATACGTATCCCTTATACTTATTTTTTTTATTTATATTTAACTAAATCGGGCCTTTATAAAAGTATTTAGAGATCTTATTCTAAGTATAATAGCTCCTTAATAGTAGTAATTAGGGGGTATATTACGTAATCCGTATTTTATAAAGTACTTATTACGTACTAAATTACGTATCTATCTTAGATATCGTATATATAGACCTTTTCCTTTTATCTATTTCTACTTAGATAGTTAAGCCACTTTTACCACACTCCGTATGCCCATTGCTGCGTACTATAACTCGTGACACTATCACTGGTGACACCCGTCAGTTCAACGTCCCTCGCGCGTGCACTTAGCACGCCGAGGCAGCTTGTGGAAAGGCCACTTCCGGTGCCCGCTGTGCTCGCTTTTATAACGTGCTCGACCCATGACGGATCTCGTCTCTTGACCTTTTGAGGAAGTTTTTTCTGGATTATGAGGCATTCAAGGCGAAAGAGGGCAGTATCGGCTCTTCCAAATAGCCAAAGATAATGCTCACTCATGTAACAAGTAAACTGGCTGTCGCCTCCAATTTCTGCATTATCACGAAATCCCGACCAGAATCTGGGCAATCCCTTCGCATCCGTATTCGGTTTCCTCACCCATCATTCGGCTTGCTCGGCTCATTTTCGACGCGGCGAACACCACAAACCAATGGGAACCCGACCGCGGGATTGGCCCTTTGGGACCTGCATCCCGGGATCTGACGGGGCTTGCAATTCGCTGACAGTCCAGATCTCTCGGTTCTTGGGGTGCGCTAATCAGTGTGACACCATCAGGAAGTCGTTGTCCCGGCGCATGTCCATGGGTTGTTGTGAGTGTCGTTGACGTATTCAATATGAGCTACGCCTCCATTCTCGGACGTTCATGGTGAACAACCTACGGTAAATAATTGAGACGAGAGACCGGGCCCCCGGAGGACCAGACGCTCCCGGGGACCCGCTGAGACGGCGGGCGGCCGTTGCCCTGTGGCACACACCACAAGTTTCCCATATAGGCAGTGACCTCTCTAAGGTACCTAACTAAGCTTCCCGTCCCGCCGGCGCCGCGCCCACCCCCCTTTGACCTTTGACTTTCCGTCTGAAATTTGTACAAGTCGAGACTCACCGCCAAACATCCCACCACCACCACCAATCCCCCCCTCAACGCTCGCTTCTTCTCCCTCTCTCTCTTCCTCGTCATTCGCTTACCCCGTGCGCCGCCGTCGAACACGGGGATCTCCTATATTTCCTCCATCTACTCGTATTTTGTAATCAATTGAGCAAGCTACCTCTACAGCAAACAACATGATCGCAGCGCCCTGGGATAAGGTCCCTCCCCGCGAACAGCTCTTCGTGCTGGTCACCGGCGCAAACAGGTGAATCACCACAGCCCGCCCCTCCAGCCTCTACCTTTCCTTTTTGATATCTACTTCGACTCTCCTCAGGCATACAGTGAGCTGACAGGCATCGTCAAACCAGCGGGGTCGGCCTCGGCATCTGCGAACGCCTCATCGACGACTTCCTCGCGACCCGGCCCCTAACCTCCCACCTGATCCTCATCCCGACCACCCGCTCCGTCCGCAAGTCCCGCGAATCCGTCGAGTCCCTCCGCCAGCACCTCCGCCGCACGGCGACCACCTCCCCGGCCCTCCGCTCCCGCGCCGGCTCCTCCTACTACGACCCCGACGACACCCTCGCCCGCGTCCACCTGCTCTCCACCCAGCTCGACCTCTGCGACCTCCCCTCCGTCTACGCCTGCGCCGCCAACCTCGTCGCCGGCACCCTCACCGACCCGACCGACCCCGTATCGCCCCCGCGCGCCTACAAGATCCCCCGCCTCGACTCCGTCATCTTCAACGCCGGCTTCGGCGGCTGGACAGGCCTCGACTGGGCCGGCCTCTTGACAGACACCTTCACAAAGGGCCTCCTCGCCGTCCTCACCTGGCCCTCCTTCAAGCTCGCACGCCCCGGCGCCGTCCTGAACCAGCGACCCGTCCGCTCCGACCTGGTACCCACAGACTCCCCCGATAACCCCCTCTCCCTAGCCTCCGCTTACGATACCAAGCCCTCCTCCCCCGTCCTCGGTGAAGTCTTTTGCGCAAACGTCTTTGGCCACTACGTCTTTGCCCATGAGCTGTTACCTCTCTTGAGCAGAGCCACACCCGAAGAAACACCAGGCCGCGTCGTCTGGACGAGCAGCATCGAGCCTCAGGCGCGCCACCTCCGCCTCGACGACTTCCAGGGCGTCGAGACGGAAGGGCCCTACGAGTCCTCCAAGCGCCTGACGGACGTGCTCTCTCTGTCGTCCCACTTACCCGCCACGCAGCGCATAGCAAAATCCTACTTCACACCCCAAGACCCCCAAATCGCACAGCGCCTACCAGTTCGTCCTTCCTTTTATCTCACGCACCCGGGCGTAGTCGCCTCCAACCTGTTCCCCGTGCCCTTCCCCTTTATCCTCTTTTGGGCTTACAAGTTTGCGCTCTACCTCGCCCGCTGGTTGGGCTCGCCCTGGCACCCCGTGACGGGGTACGACGGCGCCGTGGCGCCCGTCTGGATCGCGCTGCAGGACGACGAGACGCTCGAGGAGCTGGAAGCGAAAAAGATCAAGTGGGGGTCCGCCGCGTCGTTTTCGGGACGGCAGGACGTGAAGAAGACAGAGGTGGAGGGGTGGGGATGGGAGGGCGCCGTCGAGGACCGTGAGTCGCTTGCGAGAGACCCCGCGACGGGCGTGCTGCGCAAGGCTGTCGGGCGGAATCCGGGCGCGAGGGACTTGACCAAGGAGCAGCTTGTCGATTTCGAGGCGTTGGGGGTGGATGTCTGGACCGAGATGGAGAGGTTGCGGCACGAGTGGGAGGAGTTTCTCGATATTCGCGGGGAGGGCGTCAACGGTCACAGTCGCACCAACGGCCATGGCAAGTCTGGGTGACTTGGAAATCTGTCTCGGGACACGAGTTGTGAGATGGGAAAGACGCAAGACGGTTTGTTTTGAGAAAAAAACATATAGGGGGGTATCCAAAATTAACTATATAGCACAAAAGACTAATGCCTAATTACCAACACGACGACGACAAGCCACCCCAGCACCACGTGTGGCATCCATACCGCGACCAGAGTCCATCTACGGATTCGTCGTCTGTCGCGTGCTCTGCTCATCCGACCTCACGCGCCGGAGACTGACCCTATCGCTCCGCCCGAACAAGCCCAGACACAACGGCAGCGGCACGATGGCGAGCGCGACAACGGCCTGGAAGACGAGCGCATTCTTCATATTCTTGGGCGGGTTCGCTCCGGCGCCCGCCTGCAGCGCGTCGGAAATGACGATGAAGACGGCGCCGAGGAGTTGTCCGCCCGCCCAGGCGATCGTGCTCGTGACCTCTGGGCTCACCGGGTGACTCAGCTCGATGAGCAGCTCCAGCGCGACGGGGACCAGGGAGAAGGACGCGGCGCCCAGGACGGCGAGGACGACGTAGGGACCGGCGATGCCGCGCGTCTCGGGCATCCAGACGAAGACCAGGTAGCACAGCCCGGTGACGGGGACGGCCACCTTGATGGCGGGGATGAATTTCTTGGTGCGGTCCAGGATCGGGGACGTGATTGCGGACGCGACGAGGCCTACCACGATCAAGAGGGCGCCCGCGATGCCTGCTTCTTCGTCTGTGAAGCCGTAGGGCCCCATCATCTGGTTCAAGAGGGAGGAGATGGAGTTGAAGAAGCCGACGTAGAAGGCGTAGGGGACGAGGATGAGCCAGAGCTCGAGGGAGCGGGAGACGATGCTGAGAGAATCCCGGATGCCGAGCTTGAGGGTGCGCGAGGAGGGCGCGACGGGGGTGGGCGGCGCCGCGGGGATGAAGAAGGCCGGCAAGGAGGCGACGGTGGAGATGATGGCGACGTAGAGGACGCCGGGGGACATGTCCCGCGGGTCGGCGACCCAGAAGGGCACGATGAGCTGGCCGAGGGCGGCGCCGAGCGGGTTGGCGAGGGACGTGAGGGCCGTTGCGGCGACGCGGCCGCGGTTGGTGAACCAGAGGTCCGAGTAGCGGGTGGGCGCGGCGAGGACAAAGGGCTGGGCGAGGCCGGTGAGGATCTGGCCGAACATGACGACGCCGTAGTTCCCGCCCGTCGGGGAGCGGGAGTGGCTGCCGGCGAAGCGGACCCAGTTGCCGACGAGGATGAGGGCGGCGGCGGTGATGAAGGAGGGTTTGGGGCCCATGTGGAGGATGCGGATGGTCAGCGGGAAGATTGCGACAAAGGCGAAGAGGAAGGCTGTGGAGAGCCAGTTGATTGCGGATTCGGAGACGCGGTAGTAGGTTGCTGCGTTGGAGGCCACGGGGGCGAAGGTGAGCCACTGTGGGTGGTTTGGTGTTAGTATCTTTGGTCTCACTGTGATATTGAGGTTTTGGAGTTTTGGTGGTTAATGCAGGACAGGTAGCAGGAAGTGGTTGGTCGTCAGCCTTGTTGACGAATTGTTCTGCACGATCGATGGTGGTTTGTCTGATGCAGGTACCCGTATACCCTTTTGCGATTCGTTTTTTATAGTTGGCCCAGAAATTGACAAAAAGTTGGAACAAGATATTTCGACTTACATCCCACGAGACAATGATGTTGAGCAACGTCAACTGCGCGAGACCGAACCAGCGGCGCTTATACGTGCGATACTCGACGGCCGTTCCCTCGAGGACGCTATTATTGTCGCCGTCGATAATACCACCACCAGCGACACCACCCGCCCCCGTGATGTCGTTGTCGCGAGACCGGGAGTCCACATCGCGGAGGTGATACTCCTCGTCGCCGAGCTTGCCAAAGCCGGAGCCGGGGTGGGCGTGGTTCGGCATTGCCGTCGGGGCGGCGGCGGCGTCGACGGGGGATTCGAGAGCGGCGTCGACGGTAGCGGGGGCAGGGTTCGCGGCCGTCTTTTCGTTCTCGTTTACGCCGGTGTGAGGTGAGGTTGCAGTAGTGGTGGTGGTGGTAATGTCGTTCGTGGTGTCGTTGGTGGGAGGAGTGGAGCTGTCGACCGAGGGGTCGTTCTCCTTCTTCTGACGGCGGGAGAAGTGCATTTTGTGTGTACGTGTGTACCGGGTCCCAGGGCAGGTTGTGGACGGTGGATTAGCGGGCAGGCGGGCGGGAGATTGGCCTAGGCGTGTCTCGGCCGGGAGTCGTTGACTTTCGAGTCGTTCCACCTTTTATCCTGCGGGATTGGGGACTTGTACGCAGTAAAGCCTGTGATTGTCGGTCGTCCGTCTCGAGTTCCTCCTGTTTCCTCCAAGGCTCTCCAACACTGCGCGGAGATGGGACGGAGAACAGACGGAGAACAATGCGCTGGGTTGGGGAGGAGAGACTCTTAGAGGGTAACTGGATAAGCCCGCCCGTAAATCGCAAAAAGTCGTGCCAAGAGCCCAAGAGGAGGGAAGGATGGGAGGGAATGAACAGGGCCGGGGAAAAGAAATAATAAGCTGAAGAAGAGTAAGCGGAGAGGTCGACTTAAGAAGAAACCTGCCTGCCCCGAACGGAATATTGGCAGAATCGACAAGACGCGGGACGTGGGAACAGGAACAGGAACAGGAACAGGGGGCCACAGATGCAGTGCAACTGATGCGGGAGATACCCAGAGAAGGTAAGGTAAGCCAATCGATCAATCAATTCCCAAAAAACTACAGAAGATCCCTCGAGTCCAACGGCCCAACTTCCCCGGTCTGGGCTGGTGCGTACCCTGTGCTGTTTTGCTCGTGCCGTGGGCCGTGTATCTTGGTCCAGAACGATTCTTCACTTTCCTGATCCTCTCAAGTTTGCATTACACCGGGGGGACATGGCGCCCAAACTCTCCACCTCGCGTGCTTTCCATGAAGCATTGGCGTACGGCTTATTCATTATCCCACTTGACCAAGATTCCCGTATGGAACGGGCCAAGGCACACCAAGCGTCGCGAACTGAGTAAAAGACAGAAAGAAGCAGAAAGAGCGGAACGAAGCTACCTAAGCCAAGCTCAAGTCCAAATGAACCACTCACTGTACTCCGTACCCAGAAAGCTTGACTGCAGGCATCGTAGCATTCGACAATGGGCTCACATGCCCACCCACCCCAGCCGAGGACCAAGAGATATATGCACGTAGTACCTGATGACCTTCGTACCCAACAACCCATCATCTCACATATCCCAGAATGCAACCAACAGAGCCGGGGTCGCTCTCAAACTTCCTCGAATCCGTACTGGTACGGCGCAGCAACCGACGGGCGAACCCTTCCCCGTCCCCCTCGGCCCCTCCCCCATTGGCCCGCCTCCCCGGCCGAATGCCTCTCTTTGGGCCACCTCCTCCGGGTCCCATCCTCCGCTCCACAGGGTAACATGCACTCGGAAGGGGGGGGGGGGGGGGGGGGCCCGCCCCCCCCCCCCTCCCCCCCTCCCCCCCCCCCCCACCCCCCCCCTTGGGCCCCCCCCCCCGGGTCCCCCCCCCCCCCCCCCCGGGTAAAACGCCCCGGGGGGGGGGGGGGGGGGGGGGGGCCTATCCCGAACCTACGTGTCTGAGCAAAAAGCGTCTCTAGAGTCGAAAAAGTATGGCCATTGTCAATTGGAGATACATCCTACCTGAGCAATGCCAAAAAAAAAACAACCCGTTTCTCGAACAAGATTTAACAAGCTAGATGATAGACTTGAGAAAACATGGCTACGGTGGCACGCCTACACATCTCTCGACTACCTCAGAAACGCAGTGAAAGCACCCAATCGTCTCATCTACTTCGCCGCACACGAGCAGATTTACTGCGTTCCCAGTGTTCCCATACCCGTCCTCCGTCGTCGCGCCATAAGCTCGCCTCGCCTCGCCTGCCCTCTCGCCTAGTAAGGTATGCTGCTCTATCCGAGATGGGCTGATCAACTTTACCTTCTTCCGTCAAGTTTGTCATAAACACGACGTAGCAAAAATCATTTGATATCCATCCCCGAAGCCCCTACTTCTCTCTCTCTCTCTCTACTGGATTTCTGAGCTGCAGTCCAAAACTTGTACACGTTTCTTTAACAGAACTGTGCCATGGCTACTGCTTGACGGCTCCCGATTCGGTCTCGAGGATGGAGACCTCTCTCAGTCCACGAGCCCCAACTATCGTTCGTCAAGATCAGAAATAGCGCCATTGACAACCAGCCGCGTCAGTTCAACACTCATCGTGATTCCGATCCGCATGCAGGTAAAAGTCATGGTGAAATCTATTGCGCGATATGCCTATGGTACAAAAGACAACATCTTTCGGCGCCGCAAGCCGGACAGCGCCCACTACTGAGCAACCCGGCTTGACGAGCACCACTGGGGTGAGGGGTGGAGGTACAAGGGGTAGGTTGGAGGTCCCAAAGGAAACTCTAGGGCCGGTTTGCTAGACAGTCTCGTTCTCGTCTTCATCTCGTCTCGGCAACGACATTTCTCTCTCTCTCTCGCGCGCGCGAAGCCCACTCTCGTAGAAATAGAATACCAGTCGTCCAATGCCGCTAATGCGAATAATGGGCTCGGTCTCGAAAAAACAAGATGAACCACCGATGCCGTTCCGTCGTTCGTCGTCTACGATGTCAAGACTGGGGAAATGTTGCATTTACTTGAGCTTGGCCCAGAGCTTGGGGGCGGCGCACTGGGTGGCGCAGTGAGCAAGGTGGAAGACTACGCCAGAATATCAGCTTTCGTCGGCCCTGTGATGAGTTTCTTTGACCGTCTGCCATTTGCCCATCATATATATATATATATATATATATACATATATATATATATGACGGACAGATGTAGAACTTGGTGACAACTTACACTCCTCAACGCAGTCCTCCTTGGCACCCTCCTCGCTGTCGGCAGCCGCCGTGACGCGCTCGACGCACTCGTCGTAGTGGTGCTTGGCCGGTGCGCAAGCCTTGGACTCCTCGCAGTCTGTCACCCAAAATCGTCAGCAACTCCTTCTGTAGAACTTCGAAATTTCGGACAATCGCGTTTAGCGGGTCGATAACGTTGGGAAGCAGGCGTTCGGGTGTCGATGGGGGAGCTCGCGAAATTGCTCATGTGCGTGTCATCGACTGTTTCCCGCCCAGCAAACCGAATGTCGCGTATCGCCATCGAATCTTGTGTCGGGGATTCCGGGAGTAGTAAAAAAACAAGAACGAACCTTTCTCGAGCTGCTCCTTGGGGTCGACGGTCTCCTCCTCATCCTCCTCTTCCTCTTCTTCCTCCTCCTCCTCTTCCTCTGCCTCCTCCTCCTCGGCCTCGGGATCCTCCTTGGACTCCTCCTCAGCGGTCTCCTCCTCCTGAAGAAAGAAACATTAGTCAACGGTTCTTGTTTGTCGAAAAAAAAAAAAAAACTGCAGAGCGAATGCGAAACGAGGACAGCGACGAAGGCGGGAACGTGATCATCGCCCAACCTCAGACCACGCCCTGCAACAAATTGCGCGCAAAAAAAAGAAAAAAAAAATAGCTTCGCTCACCTTCTCCTCGGCGGCAGGGGCCTCGGCCTCGACGGTGGCCCACGGCATGGCGGCCTCAGCGAGGTCCGTGATGGTATCCCAGAAACCCATTGTGGCGGAGGTGCGTGAATTGGCTTGACGTGATGTCGTGGATAGTGGTTGATTGGGAGTGGGAAGTCGGGAGCTTTCGGCAGAGACGTCGAAGGAACGAAAACTGGGTGTTCTGAATCGGTCGTAAGTTATTCCCAATTGGCCCGTTTTGATTGGCTGCGGTGGAAAGGCTGGGTGACTAAGCGTCATCGACCATGGGAACCGCCAAACGTGACCGTGGGCCGGAGCGCCAAGGATCTGCCGTTCCGGTGCTACTACCTCCAGCCCGGTTACCTCTGTACCGGTACTTACCACTTACCTGAGTACCTCACCTCACCTAGGTACCTTGCCTCACTTCACACCTTTGAGACCGGCCGAAAGCTCCCAAGCCACCATCTCGTCACAATCACATGGAAAAGTGGAAAAGCAAAGGGAAAAATATCAGGCAAAAGAAAGTTACGGGGGAAGAAAAGTTACTCGCATGGTTGCGTCAAGCTTCCCAGCGTTAAATTCAACCATCATGCTTACTGAGGCGGCTGCCACTCATCACACAAGGTCTTGTCCATCTATACCTTGCGAGATGGTTCGCGCACACTGTGATTGCCCCCATCTCTTGTGCCTGGGGGCATGCATCCCAATCCTCGTGTCCTCGCCCTCGTTCTCCTCATCAAGACGTGCTCGTCATTTCTCTACACTTCAAGTTCGTTAAGAAACGCAGGATCCGCCAGCCGCTAGTGTAGATGCTATAAAAAGTTACAGGTGTAGGGAGTGAAATGCAGGGAGGTATCGATGCGAAAAAGCGTTAGTCATGAGCCCGTGATGAATCAAAACCCCCGCTATGCTCTGTCAGACTCTTCGCGAACATGGTCCTCGAGTCGCATGCTGAGCGTCTGTGCTTGCGCCTCATCATAATCCGGTGGGGGTTCGTCCGGACGCCGGTTCGCATTCTGACCCCCCGAACTTGCCGGCCGACCGGCCGCTTCCTCCTGCTGCTGCTGCTGTTGCTGCTGTTGCGGCGCCAGGCTGCTCGGAGCTGCTCCGCCGCCCTCGGTTGCTTCGTAGGCCGGCAGCGGCTCGTCCGGAATGTTGACCGTCTGTCCCGTTTCCTGCTGCAGACGCCTCACATGCTCAAGTCGTTCCTTGAGCTCCTCGAACCTTTGCCGGAACTCGCTGTGGCCGCCCTCCTTGAAGCTCATCTTCACCTCGACCCGTGGTATGTCGGCAGGCACGCCGCCTCCAGAGACGGGCACGACGGTGGCGGACCAGAACCAGGCGCCAAAGAACGGCGAGCCAACGTAGGAATCGGCGCAGTTCAAGATTGGCGCATGGAACGACTTGAACTCGGCGGTGGGTTTCGCAGGAATGTAAATGACCTGGAGCAGGGTGATCAGCTTCGCCCTCCGGCGCCATGTCTTGGGATAAGTCATGTAGTGCATACCCGTTGTGTTGTGATGTATGCCGTGCCATTGTCGCTCTTGCGCGCAAAGGGCGTCCTTCCTTGCTGTAGGGCCTTGGGTACCGACAGCTCGAGGCTTACTTT
This sequence comes from Colletotrichum cuscutae, assembly GCA_030869315.1. NCBI lineage: Eukaryota > Fungi > Ascomycota > Sordariomycetes > Glomerellales > Glomerellaceae > Colletotrichum > Colletotrichum cuscutae. Next base: position 93,153 of record MPDP01000092.1, read on the forward strand.
GGCATTGGATCTGTGTCTGATGTGTTCGTGAGGAAGAGGGTTGATATCACCCGTCTGGGTGATCATGACCCAACTATCACCATGGTCAGAATCTAGGCGGGCCTGGGCAAGCTGTCGTTCTCTCTGGACGGTGCGGGCAATGGTAAGGGCATGCTGCTCTTGCAGATACTGATCCGTCATGGTGGACGGCAAGTGTGGGGGTGGTATAGAGCCGAGAGGAGTGTGAGGGAGAGGAGGTTGATGGTCGAGGTTGGCAGCGGGGTTACCACGGACGCTGACCGGGATGACTCCGTGGTGCTGGGGCTCGGGGCGGCGTGGGATGACGGGAAGATGAAGGGGAAACAGAGGCAGAGCATAAGGGGGAAAGGGAACATGGAGGGACGTACTTTATTGACATTTTGAACGAAACGGCGAGCAGCTGCAGCGCAGAGCTTCCTAGTTCGTCTCAGCGAGTTGAGGGTTGCGTGGGAGTGGGCGTGGTCGGTAGCGGCAGGGCTTGCAGAGAAGCTTCGGAGATCTGGATTGTGGTGGGGTGGATCCTGGTACAGGCACAGGCACAGGGGAGGTACTTTGTGGGAAGGGGAAAAGGGCGTCGCGTTCTGGGCAGCGGCGAGGGCGGCGTCGGCATCGGCGTCGGCGGGTGTTGAGAAATGGTGAGGTGCTGCTGTTGGGTTGCTGGTGCTGTTGCTGGCGGCTGCGGCTGCTGTTTGATACACCTCAGAGTCGAAGCGGCGGCCGGCAGAGAGGATGGCGAAGAGCGAGTGAGTAGATGCCCAGTGGAAGAGGCGCACCGGAGGGGTGGGAAAGGAAGCAGAGAGGCTGATAGCGTTAGTTGGGTATTATTAGCTGGGCGGATAAGAAGGGTAAGGCAAGGCACAGGGCAAGGTCGGGTTTGGTAAGGTATACGCAGTATGGGAGAGTGGACAGGGTATTCTCGGAAAGGGTGGAGGAAAATTAAGGTACCCTACCTTGTTGCTACTCGCTACCTTGGAGCCTAGAGCGAGGCAAGGCGCGGCAAGGCCAGGCAAATAGATGTCGTAGTCGTAGTCCGCACTCTGTAGTAGAGGGCAAAGAGGGCAGACGGCTCAAGGGAAGGGAGCGGGCCAGACAAGATGACACAGCTCGACCAAATCAGAGAGAGAGGAGGAGGCCAAGTTGCGGCAACTACTCTGGCTAGTCCGACGACGGTGGCTGGGGAAGTTCGGATGCGCAGGTAGTCGAGGTGGGGGAGGGGTTCTGTGACAAGACAAGCAATGGTGTGATGAGACGGTATGGGATGAGAATAGCTAAGGTATGAGAGGAGGAGGAAGAGGAGGAGGAGAAGGAGGATTCTCTCTCATCAACCTGAGGTGGGATGGGTGTGTAGTGAACGGAGTAAGGTAGATAGTCAGTCACGTAGGTAGTAGGTAGTGTAATGCGGATAAGGTGTCTCCAAAAAGTCTCCAACTGACCTTACTGCGTAGGCCGTCAAGTTGCGTCCTGCGTCTTTGCGGGTTCCCTGAACTCTTCTCTCCGTGTCCCCAACTCCCTTTCTGCTGCTAGTTCACGCAAGTCGTCCAACGTCTGTCGATTCGCCGTGTCTTGTTTGATCTGCTGCTCACTACTCGCTGCTGTTGGGTTCCATTTGTTTGCTTCTGACATCCACGCAGGAGAGAACTATGGCTACCTTGCCTTGGCGTGCCAGGTACACAGTGCACAGCTTGCTTCTTTCTTTCCTGCTTGCTTGCTTCCGCTCGTCACTGCTCCTGCGTGAAGAACGATGGAGTCTCGACTGGAGTATCCGTACTCGTATGAATCGTTCTTCCTGCCCTTGATTCTCCTCCTTCTCCTCCTCTTCCTCCTTCGGTCTAGGTAAAGTACTCATCCACCAGTCGTCGAGAGGTTTGTACATATGCTGCAGGTGTGGATGAGATGCCAGCGACATGGGCCCTCTGGGTCAGAACTGCTGCAGCCCAGAACAGGACTCTGGACGAATGAGCTCAGCGCTTGGCCAGGGTTGGCTGGGTCGGTCCTTTACGACCACACTGCAGGCATGGATAATGGGGGGGGGGACTCTGTGCGCCGCGCAGTAGCAGACGCATTGGATCACGCAGACTCGCAGTAGCAGCAGGCCTGGGACCCGTCTGCTCAATGCAAATTTGTGAGATTGCGGAGCTTGAAGCGACGTCGTCCTGCAGTTGGCCCAATCGACTGACCCTGGGGTCTGTACTTGATCTGATCCGTCCGAGGTTTACCTGCCAGCCGGCGCAAAAGTGGGAATGGTGTCCAAGTTGCCCCCTACCTCTGCCTAGGGAGCCATGTTGTGGTAAGTCTTGACTAAGGACCGACCGACGGGCGACACCCAAGGGCAAGGTCGACGGTCGACCGAGATACCAAGCGGCTGCGGCTTCTGGCATCTGCTGCTGGCATTCCCGTCTGCCCTGCGTTGCGCCGCCGGGCTGCTACCGGTAGTACCTAGTGTAGGCGCGAATAGAGTAACAAGTAGCAGTCATTTACCTTGGAGATCTCTCTCCAAGAGGGACGGGTGACCAGGTCTGGGACCAGATTGCCAGGAAGAGTGCAGGCCAGGGATCTCGGGATGGACGCGCCGATCCTTTTGCACCCAACTCGAGCCAGGAACCCTCGTCTTGAAACAAAGCCTCTATGAAGCTCTCCCGTCTAGATTGGCTCGGTGAGCGACTTTCACCTTGTGACGGCAACGACAATCCCTCGAGCCATGATGCCAAGGTCACCGTCTCCAGCTCGACTGCTCGGGTTTCCCAGAAAGGCAGTGAACCATGATTATGAATCCCAGCAGGGCACGCCCGTGTCTTGGTGCCCGAAGATGACTCTGACGAGTCCGAGAACGACCTCATTCGTACCTAATCGCCCTGTCTGCCTGTACGACTTTTGGTTGTGGTCGTGGTTGTGGCATGCCTAGCTCTAGACTGTCGGTATCAGTCATGAGGGACATTGTGAACCCTGAATTCTTCCACCGCGGACACCCCAAGGCCCAAGCCGACGCAACGCGCGGCGCGGCATATGTCTCACGCAAAGACCAGACGAACAGATGTCAGTTGTTTTGCATGTTTTAGAAAAAGAAAAGAAGGTGTCTCCCCCCGAGTCAAGCGGAATGACTCGAAATGGCTGCTAGCTATCAGCTCGTGCCGCAGACATACGCAGTTGAAGCAGAGAAACGGGGATGGTTAGAATGGGGAGCTTGAAATGAGACCTTGGGACTCGGGAGGGAGACTTTGTGGAAACCATCCAGTGTTGTCCCGTTCCCGTTCCCCGTCAAGACCAGTACCATCCATGATCTTCAGCGGCCCGGGACTTGCCATGCCATCGGGGCCGTCGAGCATGCGGTCGTTGGGCTTTGTCCACCTACGTCCCACAGCGCAGCCAACCTAATGCCAGAGGGAGACCCAGCCAGGAACAACTTTGCAAAAGCAGCGCCAGTGGCGGGCTTACATTCATCGTCAAAGACGGAGTACTCTAGTAGCGAGTGCAGCGTGGTCGGCCACATGCCTGCGCGGTACCCAGAAGATACTCAGGACCCCTGATCATGGTCCTGCTTGGAACCCGGTAATAAACGGAGATCTCTGGCGGGGTTTCTGGAGGAGGAGGAGAAAAAGACCAGGGGTCAGGCGGCGTGGTGGCCGTGGAAAACTCATGTGCTTGACAAACAGAAGCCGGACGGATAGCGAGGTGGACAGACCCCAGGCGCGTTGGTGATAGATGGCCAGTGACGAGCGCTCCGTGTCATGTCGTTGGAAGTTGTCGCCATCTCGGTATCTCCCTCTTGGGCCGGCGATTGGCCCCGGTGAGTGAGGGGTATAGCTACTACAGCCCAGATTTGGGGCCAATGTTGCATTGCCAATGATTCGAGAGGTTGTTGAAGGCGACGCAAAGTATACGGGGCATACGGACAGAGGCCAGCGTTTAGCACACAGGCATTGTTGTTTGGTGGAAAAGTAGACGGGTCGAACAGAGTGACAACCACTGCAGGATCGCATCACACTTTCTTGATGCTCACCTGTTTGCCTCTGGATATCTTGAGAAACTATGATAGAGTAGGTAGGTTTCCCGAGAGGTAAGGTGGATGGATGGGTGGTATGGTGATGTGTAGAAGACACGAATGACAAGCATGCAATCTGAAGCCCCCCCCCCCCCCCCCCCCCCCCCCCCCCCCCCCCCCCCCCCCCCCCCACCCCCCACTCACCCCCCCTCCACCCCCCCCTTCCCCCGTCCATAGCCCCCCCCCCCTCCTCTCCCCCCCCCCCCGGGCCCGTAATCTTCTCCTGCCAAACATACCACGTCAATACTTCAATACTTGATGCCCCTTCTCTTTATAAGGTACACTCCATGCTTTCCCTCGTTACCTAAGGTAAGGTACGATGCCTCGGAACCTTCCAGGTCACGTTTGTCGCCACGTGAAGTCGTGATAAGGTAGGTACAGGAAGCATCGTCGTTCTTGCTCTCTCGGTGTGAGATGAGATACCTAAGGTACTTAAAGAGCGACGTTGACCATTGGTCGGGAGTGCGAGGCGCTGCTTCCCAATTGAAGCTTGAGATTGCGTCGTCTTGTCGCACTCGCTGGCTCCTTCCGAGTCTAGATCCCTTCCTACCTTACCTTACAAGTTACCATTGACTATTGCCCCGAACCTCACCTTGCTTACACCGGACTTACCTCAATTACTAACAAGATACTCGAATACTTCTCCGCACGCATAATCTTCCTACCTGCCTGAGGTACCTGCTTGACCTTACTCGTGGCTGGGCAACACGGCGACATGGCGACACCAGACAGGCACCATATTCCTCCCGACGCAACGAACATCCTTCTCTCCTTTCGGCCGCAGAGAAGCACGTCGCCCACGTCTGCATCCACCATAATTCAAGAGTCTGACCGCTTGTCCGCATCGTCTGCCCTCTTTCAGGAACATGCGAACTCCGAGGGGGCCAGGGCCGCATCTCGGACACTTGGAACCGACCCATCTCGAAGCCTACCTTGACAAACTTCCCTGTCCGCCAATGTCCCCAAGCTCCGGACGACAAAAGTCGCGCGGCACAGCCAAAGAGCTGCATGAGAAGCGAGCCCACGCCGCACACACAATCCCATTGTCAACAGCACTTTGGCGAATAATCACGCTACGACTACATACGTATCCGTACCTACGCGCTCTATCGTCTTTCCCCGCCGGCCCATGTCTCATCATGTGACTGATCGACCCATTCGCCTACCGTGTACATGTCGCCGATCGACAGGATGGTCTCTGTCTTATAACTGCTCATCCTGTCTCACCACCAGCGATAGATACGACCGCCGTCTGCGCACACTGGCGACGAGACTGGTTCGACGTGTTAGCGAGAGGCGGAGATATAGCCGGCCAATGGCAACAGTCAGCCAATGAATCCAACGGTTCTAGGTCCCTTCATTCTCCGGCAGGCATTACTTGCGACTGCTGCACCTCGACTCCACCAGTCTCACTATCGGATTCCTGCCCACACCCATATAGGCTCTTAATCCGCCCGTGTTCCCTGGACCCGGTAGATGGGCTGTTCAACCAGGCCGGTATCGCGCTTTTCGCAATAATCTGGGCCCGCTGTCTGTTTCCGCCTTCTCGTTCTTGTGAGCAACAAATTACAACGCTGCTGCATCAACAGACGTCTCTGCGGAAAATGCAATCTTGGAAACGTCTAGAAGGCCACACAGCGTCTGACTCTGCGCAACTGCCAAGGTGGCACCGCAGCCGTTCCAGCCTACACGGTATTAGTGTACACTACATACCGAGAGTGCCTTACCGCACCGGGTACGGATGCTGCGCGCAGATGCTCCATGAGGTCCCCCACCAAGCACAAGCCTCCAACGTGCATTCCTGCAAAGCCCACCCTCCTCCATCTGGGACGGCATGTGATTGGAGGGGCTGTCCCACGGCGGCTCCCGAGCATCCAACTTCACCCGGGCCCTAGCTGCGTCGAATGTTTGACCTCTAGTAACCAAGATGGTGCGAGCTACCGTCTGATACATCCGTAAAATATCTTTGGCTTCAACATCATCACTCACAACCGAGGTTCCGTGATTGCTACAAAAACATCGCCCCCTAACTTGTCTCTGTACAAGGAACCAAAATATCACAACTCATTCCACTGTCGATTAGTCGCTTAACGCTACCATGACCAGCACGCACGACGAACGAATTGCAGCTCTTCAAACTTTCACCGCTTGTGACATTTCAGATGCACTCGTGAAGCTCAAAGTACCCGGGGCTGGCTTCCTGCCTGATCTGCAACTGCTGGGCCAACCGAACCCCGCAGATGCTCCCATCACCATAGCACCAGCATCCACGATACTCTTCGCTCGGAAGGGCGAAACGTTGGACTCGCCCGCGGCAAATATTCCCAAAAACACACACTGGGCTGATATCACCCAGCCTGGTACCATCGTGATCATCAGACAGCCCGACGGGCAGAGGAATGCCGTCTGCGGAGGAATCATGGCTGTGAGGATGAAGGTTCGGCAAGCGAAGGCGATCGTAGTAGTAGGTCGCGCCAGGGATCTGGACGAACTAACCAGTACGGGTCTACCGGTGAGTCGAATAAACCACCCGGGTCCTTTAGAATCTTCTCCAAGTCCCCAAATCATCTCACCGGTCGCTGAACCTTCTTAGGTCTGGTCAAGGGGACTCTCCACGGTCGGCGCAGGGGCAGAGAGCACCCCTTGGGCAGTCCAAGTACCTATCAATGTCGATGGCACGGTTGTCAACCCTGGCGATCTCGTTTTCGCTGATCCGGTGAATGGGGTTGTCGTCATCCCCAAGGATCAAGTTGACAAGGTCCTGGAGCTCCTCCCCAAGCTCACAGCTGCCGACGACAAGGTCAAGGCGGACGTGCTGAATGGTACATCCGTTTTTGATGCCTTTCAGGCGCACCGGAGCAATCTCTAAATACAGTTGGAAGGTTATGGCCATACCTTGCCGGGAACTTTCGGGCTCGACTGGACGATGAGATTCTGCGGGCTGCAAATCATCTGCTGCGTCGGCAGAGGTGCCTCGCTCACATGAAGACACCCAGTCCTACATCGTGACTTTACGGCAAACGCTTGGGTCCTCTCACTGTGGGGTGGTACTCATTCGTGGGACAATGTCGTTATCCAAGGACGTGGATTAGGGGGAATGGAGGCGTCCATTGGGGTGGGAGCTACCTATGCAATGCATAACCCATCTTCTCGTCACAAATCCCTTGCGACTCCAACGCACTGATACTGACGACCGCAAGGGTCCTTCAAGCGAGCCACCACCACCATCACTGTCAGAACCAATCCGTAACTTCTTCCTATAGGACTCGACCCTTGGCGCCCCTTTACGAATCATGAACCGACACCGCACTCTGCTCTACCGACCAGCGGCCCGCGGGAAAGGAAAAAGGGCTGGCTGTCGGACAATTTGTGCAAATCTGTTGACCCCCGTCATCTCCGAGTCTTCCAAGAAACTCGTCTGCCATTCTGAGCCACGACGACTTTGTCTGACATCCGTGCCCTCGGCTCAGGCTGACCGCCCCCGGCCTCTATCGTTTCCCCCTCCTCTTCTCTCTTGCCTCACTCACTTTTGACTTTGCCCTGCGCACGGAAGACGGAGTGCGTATAGAACATTCACGGAAAATTTCGGTATCTCTTCTGATGAAGGGTTCAAGCACGGTTGGGCTTCTGTCAGAATTCAAGTTTAACAGGTCATCTTTTCCCCCTTCCACAGAACGGGATTGGAATCTTTATCGACGGAGGGGAGGCCCAGGTCTCATCATACTACGACTCGCAAATGATACAAGCCGCAGATGCTTGCTCCTAAGATGGCTGCTAAACTGTTGAAACCCTACAAGACCCTGGGAAAAGGGCATCGCCTAGGGTAGTCTGTCTATCTGACGAGAGGGGGGTGTCGATCACCTACCTTACCTTACCTCACGTCCTACTTGCCGGATGCCCCGAGCACATAGAACCCAATTCTGAAAACAGATACACAGACATGTACCGAAAATCACCATGTTGTCGTTGAGATCTTGCTCTAGACGCTATTAGGTCCTTGGAGAATCAGCAACTCCTTTCAACTCACCTCAGACCTGGATCAAGCATCAGATGGAAAAGCTTTTGCCTATGATAAGCAGTCGGATA